>PVJH01010904.1:0-71502 GCA_004026705.1 Nesogale talazaci
CCAGAACCTCTTCTTATATGATGGTATACTATTCAAAATATGAAGATGTTTCAGAACTGGACAATATTTTATTCTATTAAATATAAGGTTACCATGTGCAGGGCACATCAAAAAAAATTAACAAATATAGCATAGCAGATCATGTAAATATAAAATGAAAAGTCTTTAGAAATAGAATCTGACCCTTTACTGATAGCAGCCACGAAGAAATGAAACCATTTGTTTTAGTACCTAGCATGGGATTTAACTTTTAGATGCCATTTGCATTCTACATGGAGTTTTATATTTTAAAAAATTAAAATTTTATTTTGTGGTAAAATGACATGGATTTTAAGCTTCGTAAGAAGACATTGGACTTTCTACGCCCATAAAGAGTTTCACTCTTGGAAACATACAGGAGCATTCTTAGGTTGGTTTGTTAAGGAATTCTAGACCTAAGGATTAGTATTTTGTGTTGTTTCATCTTTCCTCTCAATGTTCAAGGAAGCAGCATGCAAGAGATCAACAGACAAGTCGCTTTTGGTAAATCTGCTGCAAAGACTTTCGAGTACTGAAAAGCAAGGATGTTGCTTTCAGGTGTGCTTGACCCAAGCCATAGTATTTTACTTTTCTCATACAAGTATGCAAGTGAAAGTTGGAAATTGATGAAGGAAGACTGAAGAAGAACTCCTGTGTTTGAATTGTGGTGTGGAAAGGAATATTGAAAGGATCCTGGACTGCTAAAAGGATAAACTGATCTGCCCTGAAAGAAGGACCAGAGTGTTCGTTAGATACAAGGATGGCAAGACTTTGTCATGTACTTTGGACATATTGTCGGAAGAGACAAGTTTCTGGAGAAGGACATCATGCTAGGTAAAGTGCAGAATCAGTGCAAAAGAAGAAGGCACTCAAGGAGATGGATTAACACAGGGGTGGCAACAATTGTGAGGCTTGTGCAGGACTGGGAAGTCATCCATTCTGCTTAGCATAAGGTCACCATAGGTCAAACTAACAACATCCTCCCAGATAACATTATAGCTTGATAAGATAGTGCCAGAGAGTGTTGTAATGGGGGAAAACTAGCTAAGGATTGGCGTACTGTACCTGGGACAATATGTCCAAGGTAATTTGTAGTTGTGAGAGGTATGTCTTGAGTGACTCAGATCACATTTTCTAGGCAGCAGCTTGTTTCACCAAAGGTCGATTTTTGATGTACTTTCTCGTCGACAGCAGTCACTGAAATAGTCGTGTGACATTACCGTGCATGAGGTTGGTGTTGTAACTACCCACGGGGCTGCTCACTTCAAGGTCAGCAATTTGAGCTGACCAGCTGGTCAATGGGTGCAGGACAAGACTTCCTCCCCTCAAGAGGTACAGTCTCAGAAACCCACTGGGACAGTGGTACCCTGTCCCAGAGTCACTATGAGATGGCATCTGCTTGGTGGCAGTGACTTTTTGAGTGAATCCATGTTCTTTGCAAGCCTATAAACTTTTTATCCAAGAAAATCCTTTTTCAGAATGGCCTTGGTTGCTGTTGGATGTTCTATTTAGCCCAGGAGAACTCTAAGCTAGGAGCCTTGGTGAAATCGTGGACAGCTAAACAGGAGGTCAACAGTTCCTAACTACCAGTTGATCATTGAGAGAAAGGTGAGCCTTCATGCTCCCTTAAAGAATTTCAGTCATGGAAACTCACAGGGGCATGTGTACCCTCTCCTATAGAGTCACTATGAATCAGAATCAACTCAATGACAGGAGTTTGGGGAAAATCCCACAGATGTCGCTCTACTCTGTCTTATAGCTCACTGTGAGTCTAGGCTGTGAGTTTGGCTTGGCTTTTTGGACACTTTCAGGATGCAATTGCAAAGAGAAGGCTTGAAGTTGATTAATAAAATTATTATGAAAAGAATTTAAAAATGGCAAGCCTTGTCAGGTTGTATCATCAAACAGATAAATTATGTACACCTCTGGAGAATGTTCAAGACTCTTCAGATAGTCTCAAACATAATTTTCAATATAGTAAACTTCGTGAGTATATTTATATTCTAGGAAATGAAATGTTTTTGATATTATCTTCTACTGAACTGTAAATACGTGTAACTCTGCAAACACACACAGGGTTGTTTCTACCTTGTCCTATAGACACCTTCTGCATCAGAATCAACTCAATGGCAGTATTGTAAATGCTTGCACTGATTGCAGTCTCTGGCTTTGTCCATTTCCCCAGTGAAGTAAGGTAAGTACATATGAAAACTGAATTAACATATTGAGGTCACAGGCACAATGAGTTTGCCGTCAGTTTTGAAGGGAGTTGCTTTCTTTCTATTTATTTATTTATTTATTTTTTGGGGGGAAGTTGCTTTCTTTCCTCTGAGTTGAGTTTTGTGGTCTGTCACAAGTCTACTCAGCTTGTAATTCACAATGCCTGCCACTTGAGGGAAGCATAGTCACACCCAGTCCAGCTGTCTGGCTCACCCTTTTGCCATAGAACTGATTTCAAAGGAAACCACATAGCTCAAGGACATATAAGTGGAGCCATTAAAAAGCAAAATACACAGCACTCAGCTGAATGAAATATTAGAAGGGAAAAATACACATATAAATACTATTTTCTGATTGAATATCCTTATAAAAAGAATATTAGTCAAGGGTAGGAGGGGAGGGAAGGAGAGAGGAAAAAGAGTGGAGCTTATACCAAAGGCTCAAATAGAATGTACATGTTTAGAAAATGATGATGGCAACATAGGTACAAATATGTTTGACAACATTGATGTATGGAATGTTATAAGAGCTGTAAGAGTCTCCAATATTTTAAAAAAAAGAATATGTGATTTGTGTTGGACAAATAATTTATTATTCTGAATTTGACATTTAAGTTGTAAAAGAATACTTAAAGAAAGAGGGTCAGTGAAAAAGAGAAAGCTGCTTCATAAGATAGGACAATGTGGTGGTGGCAACCACGATGTGACCGTTTTTAGACAGGACGTGGTGCACACAGGGTTCGTGGGCCTCAGAGGCCTAGTGAGGCACCAAAAAGCAAGAGGAAAGAGAGAGCCAGATATGTCCATTCGCCCCTTTCCTGCCCCGGGTGGCCCGTACAAAATGTGTGTCCCACTACATGCTGTGACTTTATGAAGTTACGTGTTTAACTAGCGGCTGGCCAGTCGAGAGTAGATAAAAAAACGAAACAAGGGCTGAGCCCCGGTGGCGTAAGTGGTTGAGTGCGGGACTGCGGCCCGCGAACTTGGCGGTTCAAATCCAGCGGCGGCTCTCAGAAGCGGCACTGGGTAGCGCCCACGACCACCAAAGGCAGTGATGCCCCACCCCCCCCAACACACACACAAAAAGAAAACAAAACAAAAAAAATTAGGGATAAGAAAGTGAAGATTCCAGGTGAGCAGACAATCCTGTCTTTTAATAATTTGTCCCACGTCCCGCGGCATTTTAAAATTAAATAAATATATAACAAAACTATTTTTACATTCTATGAACATTTTTGTTGCTCCATATATGCCAAATTTTTAATCAAGACCTCCCCCCTCCCCCGGGTCAATGGTTTCCCACTTAAAATCTGGTCGTTTTTTTTTTTTTTTTTTTTAAATATTTCTTCTTCTCAAAGTCTTGAACCATTACCTTTTAATAGAAAAACTAAAATAAAGTAGTGAATGACTCTTTCCTACTTATGAACTTATCCTTTTTTCTTTCTTTCTGAGAATAGTAGAGAAAAAACCTCCAGAAATGCTTTTGGTTTTGAATCCATCCCCTGCTAACACTCACCGAGAACCTCCGGGCACAGCTGCTAGGCCTCTTTTGTTGGACTTCACTTCCCGGCACTCCACAGGCCTTCCACTTGACAAACCGAGCAACCAATCGCTGCCATTTTCCCAACAGAATGCGCTTACACCACATCTCTCGGATAGTTCAGACTTTTTCATAATTCACACTTTCTACTTAAAGAACCAAATAACTTTAAAATATAGTTTTTTGACATATAATTCTCATATCATCCATTACATAGTTTACTCATATTAAAAGGAGTTGTATAATCACCAGTCCAATCAGTTCTAAACATTTTAGCCCTCCATGTACTCATGGTTAGCTCCCATTTCTCTCTGATCTCCTCACCCATACTTCCTATAAATCATTAAACCAACTGTTGTCTCTATAACTTGACCTCTCCTAGATTTCATATCATGGGAAACATAATGACAGAAGCAGAGGGCGGGGGGTAATCTAAATTGAGGAAAAAGCAGGCAATAGGAAAAACTAGAATGAATTTTTAAAAAGCTCAAAAAGTAGATTAAATGATCAGGTAATACATTTTAACCTAAGTATATCTGCCATTTTGAGTTTACAATACTTTTTGTCTGATGTCAAGGCCATTCATATCCCTCGACTGTGAAGGGATTAATAGACGGGAATCCTCTGAAGGGATAAGCCAGAAGTTTAATCCATCTAAGCCAGGACCCTGCAAATGCATTGGGTTTCCACTGCCATCCATTACCTTCTTTAAATCGTGTGTTCACTACTTAATCTCTGATGCTATTACCTCCTTCAGATTTTGATTTCTTATTTATCATCCTTGGATGACCCAGGCTGGTGTGCTTCTTCCACATGAACTTGGTTGATGCCTCACATAGATGGTTACTTGCTTGAAGACACTCCTTTAAGACCCCAGACTTTATTTTTATTGATAGCTGGGCATTACCAATAGCACCCAAATCATCAGTGATCTCTTCATGAAGGAAAATATCAAGCAGGACCATGTCATAAGAACTAGTTGTTTTAGATTGGGACTAGAATTATGTGCCAGTTCCAAATCTACTCACATTTCTATGGTTTATGTATGTCTCAAAGTCACTGCTATGGATTCAATGCTGCCTCAGAGCAACCCTATAGGGCCATATAGAACTGCAGTGGGTTAGAATTCCCCTTGTGAGTTTCCCAGAATGTGAATCTTTATGGGGTTAGGGAGTTGAAAGCTTTATCTTTCATAGTAACACAGGGAGGGCATTAAAATATTAAACAGATGGTGCTCCAATGACCTCCAATTTCATCGGCCTGAGTGAGAGTTATCTTAAACATAACTTTTTTTGTATGTGTGGCATCACTGCCCTTTGGTGGTGGGAGTAGGAGCCCAGCTTTGCTGCTGGATTTGAACCTCCAACCCAGTGGGCTGCAGTGCCGCGCACAACCACTACGCCACCAGGGCTCAACCTTAAATATAACTTTTATATGCATTGGAAAACCAAAAAAAATTATATATGATTTGCTCTATTGTGTCAGGAGCCAGGATATTTCTCAGGCAAATCCATACATAGAAACATCTCAGATAATGCAGGAAGAGAATGTCTGCCTCCTGAAAAACTAAAATAGCCACATGTGAAACTACTAGAGGTTTAAGTGAGAAAGAAAGTCCAACTAGAATGATTAGAAAGTCTGATTGACAGTTTGAATGTCACCTTAAAGGTTGGTTGAAATTTGGAGAAAGGAATACAGAAAACAAGGAAAACATAAGACATGGAAAACTTGTGAACAAAGATGTGGAATATCTTTGAAATATAACAATATATATTTCCTTGGAGAAAAACTAGTAAGATTGTCTTGGTTGTGGCTTGATGTTGAGGAATATTTGGTTCACATCTGAGAGAAGTAATTTTATGTGGAAGTGTAATGAAAAGGGTGAGACTTTATCTAGCAGGACCAGGTTTGAGGTTTGGCACTGAGTTGCAGTTACATATTTCTGTCGTTGGAAGCTAAAGTGGTGTGAGGTGGGGCTTAGATGAGACCAGGACTAAAAGCAGAAGCCTCAACTGTGGTTAAAAAGACCTGTACTGTGGAAATTAAAGAGAAAAGATTCAGATTTAATCATTTAAAGTGTGAGTAACTAGGGCTTGATAGTCAAAAAGGAAACACCTGATTAACCTAAAGTAGTTGTGAACTAGGTTGATCAGTGCAGTGGAAGCATAATATAATTGCGAATACAAATGAGTCATTTGCATGAGCAATTGTATCACACTGAACTGTCTATAAAAGGTAATATCATAGTCTGAATTTCAAGATAGAGAATGGTGATGCTGGAGAATGGATGAAATCCAGGCAAGTGTGTCTAAAAGGGCAGGACTTCTAAGAACAAAGATGCCTGTTATATGATTTGAAATAATTTGAAGTGCTAAATGTAGGCATTTTCCCATCATCCTAAAATACAGTAAAAACTGATACTGACATAAATGTCTTTTGTTATTGGATTTGGGAAAAACAAGGACAAGGGGTTGTATTCCCTGTTTAATCTCATGCTGAAGAGAGAAGAGAAAGAGTGTGTGTATAAAGGGTAAGAATCAAATAAGACTGGTGTGTTTGACCAGGCTTACGAGAGAAACAAATCCAGTGACACTCATATAAAGAAGAGTTTTATATGAAGAAATAATTATAATATCAAGAAAGCATTGCAGCCCATTCCCATTCAAGTCCATAAGTCCAATACTGGTCCATAAGTCCCTCTTCAGACTCATGCAGTCACAAACAATGATGTGGAATGAAGAAAGACCACGGGTCACTGGGTCCACGGTGAGTGGACAAGTGTAGGGCTATAACAGCACTGTGGGTGATTAGCAAGCAGGAAGGTAAAGGAGGAGAGAGGGGAAGGGTCTCAGGGCCCTCCTTATGAGAAGTTCAAACCTTCAAGAAGGTACCATCAGACTTTGACCTGACTGATTGGATACCGCCTCTACACTTTTATACATTTTCAAATTGACTTAAAATTATCTAACTCTCATAACTGAGTTTTCACTGCAAGCAGTGGCTCCGAGGCAGACAAGAGTCAGAGAAAAATGAGTCTCCAATCTTTAGCACATGCAAGAATCCCTGAAGAGAGCTAGGGATGTGCACCAGCACGTGGAGAATTCAAATCCAATTCTATTTAACTCTCAAAGGATAGACTGTCATATTTGGGCCATACTCAGGTATCAGCATTGTACAGACTCAATTCTCCAAAATTTTCTTAATTTTGTTATGAGTTCAAAACAAAAACCCTGGGAAAAGAGGTTAACTGTCTTCAAGTACCTGACTGTGGCAGACTGAGTAGGCTTGCTTGCATTGCTTCAGATAGTGAACTATTGCTGAAGGAATAGGAAAACAGATTTCAGTTCGGTATGAAAACAGAAATCTTCTAGCTGGATTCTTCTCATGACATCTTTACTATATCATCATCCACCTAAGTCATAAACAGAATTCAGGTCTAGTTAAAATGGCCCCTCCTCTCTTGGACATGCACTACCAGGCAATGTGTCTATACTATACAAGTGACATTTTTCTTAATTGGGTAGGTCATATGCAATTACAAATCATGAACTCTATGAACTTTTTGCACTTGTGGGCTTCATGTTTGTCATGACAAATGCACAGAGGGATACGCAAGAGTCAGAAAAAATAGGCATGATGCCAGTGGTTTATTAAAAAACCTTTCTTTTTTTCAAGAAAGCCGCTTATTTCATAAGAGTCTTTCTAGAAAACCCTGTTAACTTTGATTCGGATTTTTAAAATTTATTTATTTTGCTTTCATGCTTCTCGTTCCCACCCACTACTGGCTAACAGGAACGCGAATTCTCGGCACTAGAACTATAAGAGGCCAAATTTTCAAACTTGAAATAGGAAGAAAATTACATGATTAATCAGTGTCCAAAAAACATAGCCTTTGTTTTATTTTTATTTCTTGTCAAAGACCCACACAAAGAACATAAGCAGCAAAAATGACTAGAAATATTATCCCAACACTTTTACTGAAAAAAGAGAGAAAACAATGGGGTAGTTATTCTTTCTCTTTTAAAACCTTTAATATCCATGTTACCAATATTTTAGTATGACCCTTATCAAAAACGCCAAACCCACTGTCATTGAGTTGATGCCAATTCATACAGACCATATAGATGGTGGCTCTTTATGAGACTAGAGCACCTCATCTCCCTCCCTCCAACAGATTGCCAGATGGGTTTAAGCCACTTCTCTTGTGAGTACTAGCCCAACTTGAGACTATGCTACCAGGGCTCCTTAGTAAGACACTAGAGAAGTTAAAAAGAAAAGATCATTTAGAATGAGAAAGTAGAATAATTAAGCAGTTGCTTGACATATAACACTATGAGAAAGAAGTGTCAGCAATGTTTGAGCATTTACTTCTTCAAAATAGCTTTGAACTGGGTCACCATAAAATAGGGCCTAAATTATGTCAGGGAAATCTAATCTTGAAATATATCCTCATAGATGATGTTCTAAGAAAAATTTTTGAAGGATAAGGAAAAACCTTACTGAAGATATGGATGCTATATCAAAGAATGGTGAAGAAGCGAACTAGTTCCCATCTATTAGAAATGATAATACCAGGGACCTTAAAGACTATCTTAAAACAAGCAACCATCTAAAGGACATGACATGTCAACCAAGTCCACATGGAAGAAGCACAGAAGCCTGTGATCCAGGGATTATAAATGATGAATCCCAATAAAACTGGTATTAATAGCAGAGTATAAATAGTGAGCACTGGGTTTTCAGAATGCTATGGATAACAGTGTAAGCCCCAAATCCATTTGTAGGGTCCATGAACAGATTAAGTCTTCAGCAAATACCCTCTAACCATAGTCAAGGAATGTGAATAGCCTTGTTATCAGATGGAAAGCATTATGGAGACTGTTTTATAGATATAGTTAGGCTAAAATGTAATACCTTATTTGAACTCCTTTTGAACCATTTAAAAATTGTTTCAGGTAAAAAAAATTAAAGATAAATACTAAGCCTCCAGTAAATCACTTCTGAATATAGAGCAGAATTATGACGAACTTTGCTATCACACATAATACATTGAAAAATAGATTATTGCATATGTGGTCAAATTAAAATTGAACACCTCATCATTTGATATCCTTTTGACCACTTTTTAAGTTGTTCTAGTTTTTCATATTTTCTGCTTTATTTTTGATTGAGGGTTTTCTCTATTTTATTTTGTTATTGTTAGTTTTTTTTTGTTTTTGCATGTTTTTCATTATATGATATCCACAAATAGTGGATCTATAGAAACAGTAATAGGATTAATGGTTTCTTCAGTGAATGGCAGTCAAGTTTGGGAAGAAATGGAGAGTTAATAAAAAGGATTACAAAAAAGAAAAGAAAATTATAAAATTGATTGTACAACTCTTCTTGATATGATTGAACTAGTGAGTTGAATATGTAGTTTATGTTCCAATAAAACTGTTAAAGGCACTTTATGAAGGAATTCATAACTCTAGTTGGGCCTTAAAAGATGAAGATAATTTTCTGAAGATTGTACACATTCTATCATTTAACTCCCAGATTTCCAATTTTGGTCCTATGACATTTTGAGAGACTGTCTTTGATGGTATGAGATGCTTAGCAGTATCCCTGGGTGAAGTTCTGGCTTGCTAACTGAAAATTTGGTGCTCCTAACTCACCAGGATTTCATGGAATAAAGACAAGCTGGTCTGCTTCTACAAAGAATCACATACTCAGAGACCCTACTCCATCCTGTGGGCTCACTATGAGGGAGCATCAATTTGATGGCAATGGGTTTGGGTTTATTTGGCCTCTGCCTTACTAGGTAGGTGCCTGTACTTACTTCCTCAGTCACTACAACTAAAAATAGCTTCAGATTTCACCACATGTCCTGTGAAAGGCAAGATCTATTGCTCTTGTTTGAATATCCCTGATTAAGTACAATAAGGACAATCATTCTTAATTACAGAATTTTTCTTCCTTTCAATATATTCAAAAGCAAGCAAATGAATATTGCTGCAATTTTACCATATTTGTACATCTGGTGGTGATGGTTTGGGTCATCCAATGACTCTCTAGTGGTATTGACCAATCCTCGAAGAATAATGCCAACAATGCAGATGGAGTTTTTTTATCTCACAGAAGAGACATCATAAAATCTTATACCTGCTTTCCTTAGGGTCCAGTTATGACTGTACTTTTCCTGAGAGTCCCTGAATAGTGCACCCAGACACACACTAATTTCTGATGATTCATTAAAATTACAGTTTAGGAAATGTGGAGCACATTAAAAA
Organism: Nesogale talazaci; assembly: GCA_004026705.1. Taxonomy (NCBI): domain Eukaryota; kingdom Metazoa; phylum Chordata; class Mammalia; order Afrosoricida; family Tenrecidae; genus Nesogale; species Nesogale talazaci. The sequence goes on from PVJH01010904.1 coordinate 10,050, forward strand.
TACACTTTCAAGCCGACTCATATTTTACTTTCCCACTTCAAATGCCAAGCAAATTTATGTTTTTTCCATTTTCATCTATTACAATAAATTTCTTGTGCATAGCTTTTAGTCATATTCCGCTGGAAGCAGGGGGTATGACTGTCTTAGGTTATCAACTAGGCAGCTTTGGTCGCTTTTATAGCATACTCAAAGAATGATGAGATGATAAATGAAGATTTGAGTAAAGGAAAATACTCACCTCGAGAGAATAAAAATAGAAAAATGGAGGGAGGGTAAGATAACATAACCATTTCTGTTCCTGCAAACAAACTGATAGTCTCAAAAAGGATAGTATTTTTTGTTTGTTTTCTGGATTTAAGTCTTTGAATTATAAAACAAACTTGGAATGGATGCTGCTGCCAATTTAAGCTAGACTATCCAGATCCAAAGAGTAATCTTGCTATCTATATACAGTCAACGAACACCTCTTAAGTACTTACTCGGAGCAAGTACTATGAAGCTGAAGGCTAATGAGACCAGAGTTTAGTCAAACTACACCTCTGTCCTCAAGAACTTTAATGGAGAAGCTTCTAAAACACACTGCCATTGACTTGTTTCCAATCAGTCAAGTAGAAAGGGATTTATTTGTGAAGAGTATAAATACAATGGACTCAGGTAGAATACAGTAGGGCTACAGAGGAAAGGGCTACCAATTATAACAGGTCACTGAAGAAAGGTGGAACTACAGCATATTTCTATCAGTGCTGTTCGTTTCACCATGTCCTTCCAATAATACAATGTTATTGTTTAAAATATTACTTAACTCATTTAGCAGGCAAAACTGGTATCTGGTGTTAATTTGTATTTATATAGTAGAGAAGTAAGATTTTAAACATATTTTTGGTTTTCATTTATATTCCCCTTTTTGAAAATTACATTCATTCATTTAAAAAAAATTAGTGCCTTCCTTCAGCACTTTTCTGCCCTTCTGCACAAGTGCATGCACTCACGTAGACACATTTTGAAACTGCACTGACAAATGTCACCTCATTTCGAAACCCTGTTTTTGTACTCATGTTTCATTTTACTGGACATCTGGTACTGTCTACCCTCTTCTTTCTGTTAAAAATTCTCCCTCTATGATGCGGGAAAAAGAAAAAGAAAAAAATTCTCCATCTAGGGCTATTTTCCCGGTTCTTGTTTGGTTCCTATTTTGCATCTCTGATTATTTCTTATCTTTATTTAGGGCTCTGTTTGCTATGTACAAAGGACTCTGGTGACATAGTGATTATGCATTGGGCTGTTAGCAATCAGGTCAGCGTTCAACGCCATCAACTTCTCTGAGAAAGAAAGACAAGCTTTCTGTTCCTGTAAAGATCCATAGCCTTGGAAACTCAAGGGTAGGCAATCCTACTCTATGCCATAGGGTATCTGTGACTTGGAATCAACTCAATGGCAGTGAGTTCTGTTTGGGTTTTCTATGTATACCCTTTCATGAGGGTTTTGAGGGCTTTATCCTTTTCCTGTTCTGGCTGGGCTCATGTTCTTATCATGCCCCCTTCTATCAATTACCACTCATCCTAACCATCAGCCTGTGTTGTGCTCCCCAAATTCTTATCTACATCTCAGAACTCTTTTTGATTTCAACTTTCATTTTCCCACCGATTTCTGTATATTCCATGTCAATGCCAAATTCAAGAATTTAATATTAATTTAATTCAATTTTAATTTTAAATTAATAAGTTAATTTGTTATTCATGTTTCAAAAATTAGCTCATGTACCCTAACTAAAACAAATATGCTACTCTTTTTAAATTTCTAATTTAATTTAATTTTTTTTTGGCATCACTGCCCTCAGGTGGTGGGAGCAGGAGGCCCAGCCTTTGCTCCTGGGAGCTGGAATTGAACCTTCAACCCAGTGGGCCGCAGTCCCGCGCACAACCACTATGCCACCAGGGCTCAGCCTTTAATTTAATTTTAAAATCATTTTATTGGGAGTTCATACAACTCATCACAATCCATCCATCCATCCATTGTGTCAAGCGCTTTATACATTTGTTGCCATCTATTATTTTCTAAACATTTTCTTTCTACTTCAGCTCCTGGTATCAGCTCCTCATTTCTTCCCCTCCCTCCCTCATCCTCACTCACAAACCCTTGATAATGTAGTATATGTGCTGCGGAAGCGAGCACAAACCCTTGATAATTTATAAACCTTTTTTTTTCATGTCTTACCCTGACCAATTTCTCCTTTCATCCACTTTTCTGTTGTCTATCCCCCAAGGAAGGGGTTATATGTAGATCATTGTGATCAGTTCACCCTCTCTTCCCCCGACCTTTCCCTTATCTTTCTGGTATCACTACTCTCATTGGTCCTGAGGGGGTAATCTGTCCTGGATTCTCAATGTTTCCAGCTCTTATCTGTACCAGTACACATCCTCTGATACAGCTGAATTTGTAAGGTAGAATTGGGATCATGATAGTCGCGGGTGCTGGGGTGGGGTAGGGTAGTGGTGGTCAAGAACTAGAGGAAAGTTGTATGCTTCATCAGTTTTGTATTGCACCTTGACTGGCTCCTTGTCTCCTCACCACAACCTTCTGTAAGGAGGTATCCAGTTGCCTACAGATGAACTTTGGGTCTCCACTTGGCACTCCCTCTCATTCACAATGATATATTTTGTTCTTTGATGCCTGTACCTGATCGCTTCGACACCTTGTGATCACACTGACTGGTGTGCTTCTTCTATGTGGACTTTGTTGCTTCTCAGCTAGATGGTTGCTTATCTTCAATTCTTTAAGATCCCAGATACTATATCTTTTGATAACCGGGCACCATCAACTTTCTTCATCACATTTGCTTATGTACCCACTTTGTTTTCAGTGATCTTGTCGGGAAGGTGAGCATCATGGAATGCCAGGTTAATAGAACAAAGTGTTCTTGCATGTAGGGAGTACTTGAGTAGAGGCCCAATGTCCATCTGCTACCTTAATACTAAACCTATAAATATATGTACATAGATGTATTTCCCCATCATCATATATGAATCTATTTACATATGTACATGCCTGTATTTAGACCTCTATAAATGCCCTTTGCCTCCTAGTTCTTTCCTCTATTTCCTTTTACTTTCCTCTTGTCCCAGTATCATGTTCAGCCTTCATTTGGGTTTCAGTAATTTTTCTCCATTACATTGCCCTATACCAAGCCCTACCAAGCCTCCTACACAAACCTTGCCATGGATTTTAGATCACTTGTTATTCCCTTGTCCTTGGGTTTGTTGGTACCCACTTCCTTTCCCCCACCTCCCCTCTCCCATGTGCCCCCAGAAACATTGGTCCTGTCGTTTTCTCCTCCAGATCTATATAGACCTGCAGAGATAATATGAAAGATCAAAATGACAGACAAAACAAAGCAACCAAAGAAAACAACAGCAACAAACCAACAGCAAAAAAATAATAAAAACCTAAAAGCTGTAAATAGTTTAGGTATGTTTGTTTAGCTTTAGGAGTGTTTTCCAACCGTGTCTGATTGGGTGCCACGCCCTTACCCCAAAGTCTATTTTTGGTATTCCTGATGACTTTTTAGCACTGCTCCTCTGCTGTCCTGTTTCATGCTTTTTATTTTTTGCTTCAGTGTGGTGGGGTCAGATCAGGGTGCAGTTCCCATACTGTCTCCATTGTTGTTTCTCATCGTGCTATGGGTCAGTGAAGGTCATTATTTCTAATAGTGGCGCTGACCCTATGGTCCTTTCTGTTCTTTGGCAGCTCTGAGCAGGAATATCATCCTCAAGGCTTGATGGGCCAAGATGTGCTTCAAACTCTCTTCCTCCCACTTCATTTGCTCCTGTTCCTCTGATCAGACATGTCCCTCTCCCTGAGCTGTAGGTTCTGTGCTGTCCTCTGAAGTGAATTCTTTTGTGCAAAGGGGGCATTGACCACACAGTTGGAACTGGCCCCTCCGACTTCTCAATTGGTTCCCTGCTTCATACCAGTATGCTGCATTCACATCTTGGAGCATCAAATTGAAGATTGGTCCCTCTTTCCCTGCAGAGATATAAGCAATACTCTCTCTTTGTGTGAGTTAGTGCCTTGTTCCTTCCCTACCCATGTCTCTTTATTTTTTTCTTCCCCACCCCCTCCTTTTTGGTTGAATACCATTTGTAACCTTGGATTTGGTCTGGCCCCTGCCATTGTACCTGGACTTCACCCCAGAAATGTATGCATGCAGTAGCTTTTCCCTACACCTCTTTTGCATTTTTAAGTTATCTCAGCAGACTCAGGTTGCACATCCTTTTGTGCTTGGCTTATTTCGCTTAGCACAATTCCCTCTAGTTATTCCCATATGGCGATATGCTTTATGCATTCATCACTGCTTTCTAGGATACATGGTACTGCATTGTATGTATGTACCACAGTTTTTTTAACCCATTCATCTGTTGATGGAAATTTGGGTTGTTTCCAATTCCTTGCAATTGTGAACTATGCTGCAATGAAATTTGAGCACAGATGTCTGACCATGGTTTGTTTCTTGCTTCTTCAGAGTATATGTCAAGCAGAGGGATTGCTGAGTCATATGGTAACTCAATTTCTATATGTTTTAGATATCGCCAAATCGATTTCTATAGTGGCTGTACATACCTACAGGCTCACCAGCAGTGGATAAGAGTTCCTTTCTTCCCACAGCTCCTTAAACACTTGTCACTTTCTGGTTTTTTGAATTGGGTTGTCTTTGAGGGTATTAGGTGGTATCTCACAGTTGTTTTAATTTGTATTTCTCTTATGGCTAAAGGTGGGGAATATTTTCTCATATATTTATTGGTCATTCAGATCTCCTACCTTGTGAAACTTTGGTTCAGGTCCTTTTCCCATCTCCTCAGTGGGCAATTAGTTTTTTTTTTCCCTTCCTGGGAGATAGCAGAGTTCTATAGATTTTAGTAATAAGGTCTTTGTCTGATGTGTCATTGCTAAAGATGTTTTCCCAATCTATAGTCTCTCTTATTACTCTTTTGGTGAATTCTTTCTATATAGACAGGTTTTTTTTTATCTTCAGTACATCCCACTTGTCAATTTATGACTCATCTGTATTTGTGTCCGTCCATATTTCTGATAGCCTATGTATTTCCTAAGCCAAAGTTCTCAGGTTTGTCCCAAATTTTCTCATTGATGAACCTAAGATTTTGTCAATGGAACTGTTTTGGCACAGGGGATTTTTTTGTTGGTAATTCTTTTATAACCTTGTCTATTTATTCTATTGCTATGGGACTGTTGAAATTCTTGATGTCCATTGGAAGTAGTCTAGGAGGGAATTTTTCCCCCCAAGAATTTTTCCATGTCTTCCAAGTTGGTGAATTCATTGGAGTATAGTCCTTCGTAGTACTGTGTAATTACGCTGTTCATTTCACTAGGGTCTGTTGTAATATCTCCTTTACATCCCTCATCCTTGCTATTGAAATTTGTTCCTTCTATTCTTTGGTTATGTTTGCCAGTGGTCTATTGATTCTGTTTATCCTTTCAAAAAAACCACTTTAGTGGCATTATTTTTTTCCAAAGCTTTCTTATTTTCCTTCTCCTGAATCTCACCCTGATTTTTATTAGTTCTTTTCTCTTTCTATTAGTAGGATTGTTCTGTTGGCTGCTCTATTTGCTGTAAATTTTGGCTAATATATCAATCATAAGTCTCTCTTTCTTTTCTATGTGTACATGTATTTCTATGAAATGTCCTCTGATAACTACTCTTGCTGTCTTCCGTAAGTTTTGGTATGTTGTGTTCTCATCCTCATTGGTGTCTAGAAATTTCCCGATTTCTTCTCTGATCTGTATACACTTGTTTTGCAACAGAGAGTTATTCATTCTCCAACTGTTTGCCTTCATGAAAAGAACAAGAATAATTTGGAATAGATTCCAAGAAAGTGATGAGATTTTAAAAATCACAGTATGTCTGATACCATCTATAACCACTCTTGGAACCCTGGTGTCTTAGTGGTAATGCATTGGACAGCTAACAACCAGGTCAACAGTTCAAATCCACCAGCTGCTCTGAGGGAGCAAGACAGGGTTTTCCCTTCCCTTAAACAGTTAGTCTTGGGGACTCACAAGGGCAGCTTTATCGGATCCTATAGGGTCACTATGAGTCAGGATTGACTTGATTGCTGAGAGTTTTATGGCCCCACTTGAAGACCATTAATTTTTACATTTTGAGTAGTTTCCTTCCACTATTTTTTCATACAAGAGAGGCATTGAGATTATATTAACCAGGGTTGAATAAGTTAGAAAAAGACATTAATAATTGTTGCATAGCATGAAAAGTATAATCATTGACACTGAATTATGCATGTAGAAGTTGTTGAATTGGAGGATAGTTTATGTTGTATATTTTCGGCACAATGAAAAATAGTAATTACACTTATAATGAGTACAAGGAAAAAGAAAATGTTCTAAAATCATGGCGATCATTGTACAATACTTCTTGATATGATTGAGTTTTATAATATATGGATGAAATGCCAATAAAACTTAAAAAATAACTTTGGTTACATAATGGTTGAGTAATTAGCTGCTCAAGGAAAGCTCAATAGTTTGAATCCACTAGCCACTCCCATGGAAACAAGATGTAGTCTGCTTTCATGAAGATTACACCCTAGGAAAATTGTAAACCCAACCTCAAACCTACTATCATCAGCCTGTGGGTACAGAGTCTTGTGAGTCTGATGGCAGTCGAAGGAGCAAAAGCATCTCAGTGCTGGCAGGGGTCTCTCTGTGGCTCCAGCTTCAGAGGTCTGCTTCCATCAGGGTAAGGCTATGTGGCTTCTCCTCCAGCTTCTCCATATCCTGGAATGCTGCCATCTTGTCTTGTCAGTCCAGCGTCTCCCAACAACTAGGGAAATGGTCTCTCATCTTCACGAGGGAAACATTGTGAGACTTCCTAGAACTCTCAGGAGAAAGCCATGCCCACAGAGAGGTCTCATTGGCTATCTCCAGATTGACAGACTAGACATTCCTACACTCCCAATCAGGAAATTGACACCAAAGTACATGACCGCCACAACATCTGATCACAAAAGGATAACTACATCATTGCATACATATTTGCCAAATCATATAACTACCAAGTTATACCATCACATAACTGTCAAACTCCTAGAAATGGGTTGCAAATAAGTTGAAATAACATTAACTATCACAGATGGCATAGCTGTTACCATATATCTTGGCATATACCACTGCCAGATGTGTTTTCTTACTTTGTTAAATATTTTTGAAGTATACTTTTATTATTTATGTAAATGCAAAATATCTGATAAGGAGATAGTTAATAAGTGGGGAATATGTGTACTATTCATAAAACATACTTTTTTCAGAATAATTTACTTTCATTACTTGCAAAATAGGGTCATGATAGGATGTTTTCAACAATAACTATTTCTCTTGTGATTTTGTTTATCCCTCATAACCAAACTCTACCATGTTTTTCTTAAATAAGTGAAGTTTGGTTATCAGTAGTCAATTAAAATTTAGGATTTGTAAATTTGAGATCTTCTTAATCATGATAATGTGTGTTCTGCTAAATCAAAATGATCTTTTAAAGTATTCTTTATGGAAAGATTTATTAACTTTCGGTTAATATTTTTATGTTTAATTTGTACATGAGGAAAATAACAGCATTTATTTTAAGAGCAAAATTACATTTTCTGCCTACAGAATATTTTAGAATATTTTATTCTAATCCTAATAAGATAGAGGATAAATTCAGAGATGAGGAAAGGTAGCCTATATATTAACTTGACAATCAAAATTCAAAGACCATTAATATTTAACATTTGTAATAATTCTGAAAATATTTTGGCCTGTTTGCAAAAATGGATTTCAAAACACTAAATAAAAACTATAAATTATTTTCTTTTACTCATAGGTACCTTAAAGAATACCTTATTTTTTTGACCATATGATGCACATTTTTCTCCCCAAAGTGGAGGAAAAACCAGGGTGTGTCTTCTGGTCCGAAGGTGTGGTACCCTAGAACATTTTAGTATACAGGTACTATTGGGTTCAGATTACTTAAAACTGGGTGTGTTATGGTCAGGTGAGTCTTATGATCTGAAAAATATGGTACATATGTTTAATATTAGCAATATACAAATAAAAATGAATGAATCATATAATATTGAAAATATAAGCCTAAAACCATACTGGTTACCTTTTTTCCATCAATTTGAACTCACTGTAACTCAGTACAATTTAGCAAAACTTTTACTATGCATTCGACATTTTCAACATGCTACCTTATGTCTTTGTCATGTGCTTTAAAGAAAATTATAATGAAAAAATGGTAGATAAGATGTTCCAAAACCAAACTCACTGTCCTTGAGTTGATGCTGACTTTAGTGATGCTAAAAGACAGGGCAAACTGCCCCGTGTGTTTCTAAGATTAACTGTGGATGGGAGTTGAAAGGCCAGTCTATATCCCACAGAACAGCTGGAGGTTTTGAACTGCTGACCATTCTGATAACAACCACCAGGGCTCTGCGATGAGGTGTTAGAATTTTCATTTAGTCTGTTATTCATTATGAACTTTGATACATATAGTCAAGCAGTGATAATTTGATAGTAGAACTGTGACAGTTAGATTTTATGTCAACTTGACCCTGTTGAACATATAGGTGTGGACTCCAATCTATTAATCCAGGTTATAATTTGATACTGCTTCCTTGGTGGTGTGGACTTTCCTGTAAGAAAAGAAAGAAAGGAATTAGTATTCTTTGTTCCTTCACCCATTTTGCTTGCTGAGATTCTGCATCTGCCTCCAGTGTTGACCTCACGTAAGCTAATGACCCTAGGAGTCAACCTGGGAGCTGTTGGAATCCTTCCCTGTGTCCACTGAACTTGAATGAATGATTCTGTAACCACTGGCCTGTAGTCTCCCTGCATTTTCCTTAACTTGCCTGTTTCATCAACCTGCAGCTAAGTGAATCTGGAGAGGATTTTAGTATCTCAGAGCCATGGACTTGAGTTGGACTTGGCTGAGACATCTTTTAAATATAAAATTACTTCTTGATTTACAATTCTTTCTTATATATACATGAGTGGTCACTGGTTTTATTTTTGTAGACAACCTAGCCTAACACAGAAAACAGTTAATTTTTTTTTACATCATCAAAAACTAAATAAAATACTTATAGATAAGAATCCTTAAAGATAGGTAGTAGTAAGCTGAAATGGATTGGTAGTTTCCATTTTATTTTTTTATTTTTTGAAATCATTTCACTGAGAGTTCAAAAGTTAATATCTTTGGCAGCAAATTTAAGATAAGAGAAATTATTCTCTTGACTTTCTTGTGTTTTGTGGTTTAGATCACCAGTGTGATCTGAATACTATGTTCCTTTCTAATATCAGATAGATACTAAAGAGACTAAAATATTTATAGATTAAAACCAGACTCATCACTGCAGATAACTGAGCACTTATTCATCCAATGCTCTTTGTTGAGTCAAAGAATTTAAGAAGAGATTATTGTTAGTTAGTGTAATGCCCTGAAAATAGAAAATTGTCTCTTGTAAAGAAAATATTAAGGAAGATTTACATTATGTAAATTCACTCTCACAGAGGGGTTAGATGCTTGAAGAGTGTTTAGAATGCTTGCAAGCTTAACTCATTCCCTATGGAACAGATGACTATATAACTGCATTCATAATTCCAAGCAATCCTTACTGGTTGCCTCTTGAAGCAGGGACGTTAAGAACCATAGCTGTGGTTCACAAATTGCTTACATAACAGTAACTTTGAAAACTTGTTAAATACGTAGGTTTCTGGACTTCACTCATAAAGAGTCTTATTTAATGGGTCTAAGGTGGGGCCCAGGAATCTAAAAGTGCAATAAGCATTCCAGTGATTGTGAAAGAGATGTTTCCAGAATCAAAGATTTTAAAATGCTCAGCAAGTAATAATGGAGCTGTAAGGCTGGTCTTGGGAGAGGGTCAGTTATGCAGCTTATTTTTACCTTCTCGGAAGACTGTGCATGAAAATAGGGAATCTTCATAAGGAAATAAAATATCCAGAGACTTGAAATAATGAAATCAAAGTTACAATGGACTTTGAAAATCTAATTTAGAACCTTCTAAATTGTTGGCTACTTTACCTTTTAAGAAAGTTAAATTGTGATAAATATGCATATAACCTGATAGTAGCTACTTCAACATTCTATGTATATGCAATTTGGTGGCATTTGTTTACATTCATCATGCTGTTCAAACATCATCCATTTATATTTCCAAATTTTTCTATCATTCTTCAGTTCTGAGTCCTTTGGACATTTTCAGAAGTGGGGATTTATTTAATTAAATGGCTATCCACAGGAGCCCTGGTGGCATAGTCAGCAAACCAGTTAGCTTAAAAACAAAAATTCAGTAGTTCAATTCTGCAGCCTGCTTCCAAAGATACAACCCTAGAATCCTTAAAAGGTGGTTCTAGTCTGTCGTTTGGGATGTTGTGAGTCAGAATCGACTCCATGGCATTGATGTTTTATTTTTCTTCTTTTTAGTGGTTTCCCATCCTCCTTTTGTGCTTACAATGTTCATCCATGTAATTAGCTGAAATCTGTGTTTTTAACATCTAGTTTTCTCCCTGACATATGCAGCATGAAAGCTTGTCAGATTTATAAGATACTATTAGAAAAATCAGAGAGTGAAGACAAAGCCAAAAGGCAAACCAAAAGTCAAACTTTAAATCATTTTTCTAAATAAAGGTTGTACCAATGCTAAAATTTAAGTACTATTGTTAATTTATTCTCACATATTGACTTCATTTAAGATCAAGAAATCATCACCAATATTACTAGTCAGAATCAAAATTCTATTTGGTATCTTTATGCCTATTTTCCTTCTCAATAATAGTCTATGGCAGTTGGATCACTTGATGTCAACTGGACACTTCTGGGGAAGAAGGGTGGAGCCAAACCTGTCAATCAAGTGGTAATTTAATGACACCTCTTTTGAGGTGTGGCTTTTGTATGAAAATGAGGGACTCAGTAATTGCCCCTTTGTCACTTCACCTTCCTCTACAGTGGTACTTCACTGGTACTCAAATCTACTTTCAGGAGTGGCCCCCATGTGGGTTGCCCACCCTCAGAATGGTCAGTGACCTCTTTTGGTTCCACTGCCTTTGCATCCATTTGATTTGCCAATACCATCTTACCGCTTCCAGTTTTATCTTCCAGCCTCATTGACCTACAGCTCCATGAGTCTGAAGAGGCACTTTATTCTGGCTAGGATTGGACCGATGGGCTTTCGTTTATATTGGGCTGGGGCGCCTTCTTGATGTAAAGTTGATTCTTGATAATAAAAAGTTATTTCTTGTCTATAGATGAATGTCCCTGGATTTGCTTCTCCAGACAATCTGACCTAGTGCATATTCCAAGCACATTGCCATCAAATGAATTCTGACTCACATTCTATGTAGTATTTCCATGACAGTATAATATTACAGTCACACAGCATCATATTTCTCCCATGGAGCAGTTAGTGGGTTTAAACCTTTGACCTTATGATTTTCAGCGCCAAAGCTGACCTTTCTATTAACCCTTTAAAATTCCTTGTAAAAATGATATGTTCTTGTAATTAATGTAAACTGAAATTGCATGAGTCAAATACAAGATGAAGTCAGAGTTGGCAAAGAGGAACTTTATTCAAAGGGATTATTGCAGCTGGTGGTAAAGTGCCATATTGCACTAGGATGACAGGGGGTATTGCAATAGGAAGAATCCTCTGGTTGTTAGGGAAAATAAGGGGTTTCCTTTATATTGAAAGAAGAGTAGAATGACTCAAAGAACTCAATAGGATTGGGGAAGTAGAATGAAATGATATTGCGAGTAGATAGTAGATTCAGATTATGTTTTACCCTGTGGCCAGCCTAACCCTTACTGATTGTTAACAAGTATTTGGCTTAGAATTATCAGTTGGGGAAATAGTTCAGTTAACCATTTGTGAGGCAAAGCTTGGGCATTTGGATATTGAGTATCTAACCTTGTTATTGGTAAACAAGGGAACATCAATGAATTTTATCAAAGTCATATGTGTCAGTCCGGGTAGACTAGAGGAACAAATTCAAGGACACACATATCGATATAAGGAAAGGGTTTATATACAAAAGAAATGTGACACTGAGAAGGCATCCCAGCCCAGTTCAGTTTAAAGTCATAAGTCCGATATTAACCCATGTGCCTGAAATCAGTCTACAAAGTCTCCTTCTGATTCACGAAGTCACAGATCAGTGAGTGCAAAATTCTGGCGCTGGCTTCTCGCTTCCAGGGCTCAAGGTCCATCAACAGCATGCTGTCCCAGCTTCAGACGTCTGGCTCCATCAGGGCAAGGCCATGTGGTCTCTCTGCCGACTCCGCCAGCTTCTCTACCTTTTCGGATGCTGCCATCTTGTCTTTTCCAAGACTCATTGCCTCAAAGACTAACTCCCAACAACTGGGGAAGATAGCTTCTCATCTTCACGAGGGAAAAATCGCGGTATTTCCCAGAAGTCTCAGGAGAAAGTCATGCCCACATAGAGGCCTCATTGGCTACTCAATGGGTATCTCCAGATCAACAGGCTAGAATCCACCCCCACATTTCAATCATAAAATTAACATAGGCACATGACTGCCACAGAAAGGGTACTAAAGATATCACAAAGGGTACTAAGGGAACACAAAGGATATCTTTAGCCATTTCTTTATCCAAACATCACATGACTTAGGTAACATTCAGCATTGCTACATGAATTGTAATAAATTATTTTTATTTATTTCTTGCCTATGCCATTCCTTATTTTGAATGCATCCCCCTTCTTGCTGTCAGAATTTTTACAGCACTATTTTAGTGTTTTAAATTCTAGTCATTTTCTTGTTGAAAGTATCCAAAACAAACATGCACTGATCGCACAGCTCTTTCATGTGCAGTTTAGTGACATTGCTTACATTCTTATAGTTGCTCAATCATTCTTACCTTCCTTTCATGAGTTTTTCTCTCCTCCTTAACTGCCTCCTCAGATCCCTTCAATATGCATATGAAACAACCCTGCTTGCTGAAAGTAAGGGGAACACATAGCTCTTGTTGATGAAGATCAGAGTTCTCATCTTTCAGTATGGATAACTGCTCAATGTAAAAAAGATGAAAATCCTCACAAGCAGACCAATAGATAACATGATGCAAAATGGAGAAAAGGTTAAAGTCAAAAATTTTGTTTTGCTTGAAACACAGTCAATGCTCCTGGAAGCAGCTGTCAAGAAATGAAACAACATATTGCATTTGGCAAGTCTGCTGTGTAAGTCTTCTTCAGAGTAATGAAGAGCAAAGATGTAATTTTGAGAATTAAGTTGCCATTGACCGAAAATATGGTATTTTCAATCACCTCATATGCATATGAAAGTTTCATACTTAGTAAGGGAGACCAAAGGAAATCAATGCATTGGAATCCTGGAGTTGGTGAAGAATTTTAAAAATACCAGAAGAACAAATAAACCTATCTTGGTAAAAGTACAGCCAGAATGTCCCTTTGAAGTGAGTATGGCAAGAGTGTGTCTCACATACTTTGACATATTATCAGGAGACCCCAATCACTGGAGAAAACATCATGGTTAGTACTTTCCAGGCAGTGGGGTGGAGGGGCTCTGAAAGAGAGGGACTAGTCTGATAGCAGCTGCAACAAAGAGCTCAAGTATAACAATTGTGAGGGTGGTGCAGGATCAGGCAATATTCCATACTATTTTGCATAGGGTGTCTATTGGCGCTTAATGACAACAAAAATATTTATTAAGTTAATTAACTGGAATGGCTCATTAAACCATGACATGAAATTTCCAAGCCAATGGAGGAAGTCCCATGAGGTGTTTGATTGTGTCTAAGCAAACTCAGCAGCTGCTATTTTTCTTCTGTTCTTGTAAATAAATCTCATATGCCTCTTTGGCCAGTTCAATTTTTTACAGGGGTCCACTGTACTTTTTATTCAACTCATTGTTATTATCTCTTATTCATATAATTATACTTGACTTGTTTCATATGCATGTTCTATATTTTTAAAAGTATTTTTCTTCTACCTGTGGGGTACTCAAATATTAGGGCCATATATTTTGTTCTAGCTGTTTAAAGAGAATGGTCACTCTTTCTGTGATTGATTGGCAGTAGGTTCCTGCTATTTCTTTACTCAGCGTTTTAAATTCCCAGTTCAAAAGGAGCATTGCATTTTGTCAGAAACCTGTGGAACAAGAAGGGAAAGCTCCTCATAGTTTGAAACCTGTAAAGTAGAATCAATTATTGCTCATCTAGTTCCACCAAGGACCAATTTCTGGACAAGCAGTGTCGACTGAGTGTTCCAGCATCATGAGGGCCTCAGGGAGAACTGTGAGAAAGACTGGTTCAGAGAACACTCATGTCAACCCTCCCTGAATTCTAGGTGGTTGTTTTACCCAATCATTAACAGTTTCCATGTAGGGGTCCACAAGATTTGTTTGATGTTTACTGCCCTTATTACTTTTATAGGTGTTCTCAAGATTTCTTTGATAGTTACTTCCCTTGTTACTTTTGTAGGTGTGTTCACGTTCCTGGCATAGTTATTTTACGTAGTTGAAACAATTCTGAGTTGAGTTTGTTGCAATGTCTAGCTTGGTAGAACATTATGAACCAAGTTTTCATCAGGCTGCTACCAAAATCAAGATATCTAATTTTCAGGTAACATTTGAATTTCTGAGAGCTTTACTCTCACAAATTCTGTTTCTCTCATGGTGATGGCTATGTCATAGATACTGTATAGAAGTTAAACGAAATAGAAATTTAAGTCTTCTGAATTTATCACACCATGAATTCAAAGGATTTCTTTGGTAAAAATATCCCTTAATAATCTGAATTCAAATGAGATGATTAAGGGTGTACTCCAAAGTACTGAGTGGGACTTATCTTTTCAGAGTCTTCTTTGCAGGTGTATTCTAAACCCATTTAAAAATCAAATTTTAATGGCTCCAGGCAAGCGGGCTTACACGCTCTCTATTTTCATACTTCCCAACAATCATTTCTATCAATCATTATATGAATAATAAGTGGAAGAAATCAGTATAAATAAAGTATAATCAAATATAAAACTCAATTCCTAAAGCAATCAAGTTCATTCTTTATTTGGCTTATCTTTTTTAAAAATTAATCTTATCTTAATCATTATCTAAATGATTCTATTGATAGGAAATATGGGATTAGGTCTCTGATAGCATCAAGCCAGAGCCAGGTTTTCTGTTAATCATTTGACCTTGGAAAGTGAGCCCCCATGTCTTGTTCACTGCAGGCTAGTTAGATTTTTGGGTGGGAAATACCTCAGTTCTTGGCTTCCCATGAGAAAGAATTCATGTTGAAGCCTGGTTTGTGATCCAAGTGGGTTTTTATAAAGAACTGAAGAAGTTATAGGTTTTAAAGTCTTAAAAGAGTACACGTTATTTTGGGGAAGCATGCCAAACTGCATGTAAGCCACACTGGGGTTCACCATTGAACATGGGTAACCTTGTGGAACTGCTAACCCACACATGGTGACCTGAGTACAGAGATGCCATGACACAGCTGAGTGGAAACAGGAGCAGGGTCCCAGGGGCGAGGGCAGAAAACCAGAACATGGGTAACCTTGTGGGACTGCTAACCCACACATGGTGACCTGAGTACAGAGATGCCATGACACAGCTGAGTGGAAACAGGAGCAGGGTCCCAGGGGCGAGGGCAGAAAACCAAAGAGCAAAAAGTGCCAGTGGTTCCACAGCCAACGTATTTAAAGCCACTGAGTGGGGAGGTGTGGTCAAAGATATTGGTTGACCCCATTGCCTGAATCAAGCCAACTTGGCTGGGGGTGGGGTGGGGTGGAGCTGCATTGGAGTATGTCCACTGAAAGAGAGCTTATAGGTGTTTAATGCTCACCTGATTTCTTCCCAAGCTTCAGTGGGTGTCCGTAAGGCATGGAGAGGGACAACCCTGTCCCAATTCTGCTACCTAACACTTGTTGCTCAGCATGAACACATCTTTTTCCAGATAGACTGCAACTCTCCCCTTCTGTCCTGGGCCATGAGGAGAACAATATGTCCTCCTGGACAGTGTGTGTCCTACTCACTCCTTTATGAGCCACTCTCAGAGACCTCTTTGTCTCCTAAACAGAGCAATTCCTACCACCTTCATCTCAGACAATGACATTTGACCACAGTGATTACCTCCCCTTCCAGGTGAACTGAGAGCCTTCATTCCACCCGAGCCACCCCACAAAAGCTCTTAACAGACCCATAGCTAAAGAATAAATAAAAAGGTCATTACACCATCAGATGACTTCATGGGGAATTCTACCAAGCATTCAAAAAAATGATTTTAGGAGGATCTAGTAGGTTCTGACTCATAACGACCTTATGCACAACAGAAGGAACACTGTCCTCTCCTGAACTATCTTTACAATTGTTCCCATGGCCCGGCACACTTTTGCAACCTCCATGTCAACCCATCTATTTGAGACCTTTTCTCTTTTTAAATGCCCCTCTTTCACATGCATATGAGGCAATTCAGAATACCACAGATTCAGTCAGGAAAAATATCACAGATTAGGTAAGATCTCAAAGTAGCATTCTTGCCCTCCAATACTCTAAAGAGGTCTTGTGCAGATTTATCTAATGAAAGACATTTTTTTTATCTTGACTGCTGCTACTTTGAACATTGTTGTGAATCCAATTAAGACACAAAATCTTTGACAACTTCAACCTTTTCTCCATTTATCATGATATTACCTTCTGGTCCAGTTGTGAGGATTTTTATCTTCTTTACATTGAGTTATAGTCCATACTAAAAGGCTATGATCCTTGATTTCCATCATAAACTGCTACAAATTCTCTTCACTTTCAGCAAGAAAGGTTGTGTTGTCTGCATATCTCAGGTTGTTAATAAGCTGACCTCCTATCCTGATGCCACATTCTTCATATAATCCAGCTTCTCTGACCATTTGCTCAGTATTCAGATTGAATAAATATGGTGAAAGTATATAAATGTGATACACACCTTTCCTGATTTAAAACCATGTAGTACTCCTTTGTTCTTCTCCCACAACTGCCTCTTCACTCATGCACAAGTTCCTCATGAGTACAATAAAGTGTTTTGGAATCCCCATTCTTCTCAAGGCTATCCATTGTTATGATCCATACAATAAAGCACTAGCAACCATCTTTTTGTATTCTGTTTTGAGTCAAGATCCATTTGAAATTTGCAATGATATCCCTTTTTCCATGTCCTCTTCTGAATTCAGCCTGAACATCTGACAGCTCCTTGTCAATGTGCTGCTACAACCATTGTTGAATGATCTTCAGCAAAATTTTACTGACATGTGGTATCAATGATATTGCTTTATAGTTTGGACATTCTGTTGGGTCATCTTTCTTTGGGATTAGCACAACTATGGATCTCTTCCAGTCAGTTGACTGGAAGTAACTGTTTTTAAACTTCCTGTCATAGACAAGTGCTTCCAGTGCTTCATCTGTTTGTTGAAATATTTCATTTGGTAGTCCATCAATTCCTGGAGTCTTGTGTTAGTTTAGTACTTTCAGTACAGCTTCAATTTCTTTTTTCATAGCCATTAGTTCTTGCTCTATATTAACTCCTGAAATGGTGGTATGTTCACTAGTTCTTTGTGGTATATGGTATAGTGACTATTTCCATCTTAGTTTGTCTAACATATTGTGTGTTAACACATTTAACATATGCATATTCTTCCCATCTTCTTTTAATGCTTCCTGCATCATTAAATATTTTACCCATAGAATCTTTCAAGCTTGCAATTTGAGTCTTGTATTTTTCTTCAGTTCTTTCAGTTTAAGATATGCTGAATATATTTTTCCCTTTTGATTTTCTAATTCTAGATCTTTTCACACTTTGACTTCATCATTTCTTCCACTTTCTTTAGCTACTCTACGATTAGGAATAAGTTTCATAGCATTCTGGCATCCACTTTTATCTTGTCATTCCTTTCTTTTTAATTACTTTTTGCTTTGTTCATGAATGATGACTTGGCATCCTCTCATAGCTCATTGGGTCTTTTGTCAAAACTGTTCCTGAGATGTTTTCAAAATTCAGGTGAGAAAGACTCAAGGTTATACTTTTACTTTTTTGATTTGTATTATTTTTTATGCTGTATCTTGAATTTACATATCAGCAATTGATAGTCTGTCCCATAGTCAGTCCCTGGCCTGGTTTTAGCTGCTGATTTTGAGCTTCTTTGGAAGCTTCCTATAGGAATAGTCAATTTGATTTCTATATATTCCATCTGGAGAAGTCCATTTGAACAGAATCCCAAATGGAGACAAAGGATTGTGGGGTGGGGTGGTGGTTGGGAGTTGGCTCCCCCTAATTCCTTCATAATCAGAAATTGCTCAGCAGGGCCACAATAAAGGGGCTGCAAGGAAATTAGGCACACTTCTTAGACACCTATGGGAAAATCCATACCTGGGCCCCATACAATACTAGGCATCAGTGACATGATGTCATACAGATACAGCTGAACTTAGCCACTGAAACTGAGCATGTGCAGACTAAGACTACCAAGGCAAAAGTGAAGCTAAACCTGGCCCACACATCTTGCTAGGCACATGACATCACTCAGGTACACCTGAACTCAGCCCATAAGGTTGGCCAATACCCTGAACCATGTCTCCCAAGTCAGTGTGGCTGGGAGGGGATAAAATCAGGTCACAAGATCCCTTTTCTCTCTTCTCTTTCTGTTGTTCTCTGCAAGCAGACTGTGGGAATCTCTCTGCCCATTAGGGCCCACTTGGGGCTGCTTGCTCTGGGGATTTCTACTTTTGCTTCTGCACCCCTGGTTTCATGCTTCTGTTTTAGTTCTTTCCATGTGGTTTTTTGCATTCAATCAAGAACTCCCACGCAATTTCTGCACTGCCTTGCATGCTTTCCATAGTGTGTACTTTTGGAGATTGTAATATTGGAAACTTTGCTTTCCCTCATCAAAGTCACTTGGATTACAAAAGTGTTTCTTTTGTGTGGATTCTTTTAGTGGTGCAAAGCAAGAGCAAAGGTAAAATCACTCCAGAAACCTAACACACACACACACAGTTGCTTTTTGTTTTGGAAAATTTGATTTCCTATAATCAAATAATTTGTTTTGGAAAATTCTCTTATGTGATCTCCAACTTTGTTTCTATCACCAAGCCCATAGCTTCCAACTATGTTTCCTTCCCTTTAGCTTCCAAGTTTTGCATTCCAGTCATCAATAATTTTCAATGGATTTTAATGATATATTAGCTCAATTTCTGATTGAAGTCATTGATAGAATTCTTCAATTTTTTCATCCCTAGCTTTTGTGGTTGGTACATAAATTGTAATAATAATTACATTGATTGGATTTTCTTTTTTTGCTACTGTTAGATATTTGTTTATTGATGAAGGTATTTATTTTTCAAAATTTAAGATGAAATATATCTTCTATCCCTCATAACAGCTAATTTTTTCAATGAGAGCAAGATATTTTTCTCCATTTTTGATGTATCCTGAAGAAATGATGTAGAGGTCTCTTGTAACTGCACAACAGGACAGAAAAATCAAATTCCATACCAGACAAATTCACACAAGACATTGGTCAGGCAAGTCTCCAAACTACAGACTTCTTTATTCTGATATCAGCCAGGCCAGTCTACTTCTCTGCTGCATCCCGTCATTCAGTGCGTTGGCCATATTGAACCCATAGACTACATGCAGTATTATGAGTTTATTAGGTGAGTTAAGTAAGTTTCAGAAATGTTAAAAATAATTCTTTTGTCTGTAGTGCCTCTTTTGAGGTGTGCTGCTAGTCACACCTCTATCTGATCCTCCCTGCTCAGTGATACCACCGTGCCTTGGCTTCTGCTCCTCTCAAATCTAGCAAAGCTCTTTGAGTTCTTAGATTTACTCTCTCATGGCTCTGCCAATCTGTCTCATGTTGGCCCTGCTGCTTCTTCACATAGGGATGTTGCTCATGATGCACTAGTGGCTTATTTTTCTAAATAGTTTTGAAATTTTCTCCTTGCTGCTTCTGAGATAATTCAATTTATATCCAACAGAAGAGCCAAGCTGGCTCTTGGATTTTCTTGAAGGCAAGTAGATATAATCCTGTCACAGACAACTTTGTACTTCATGACGAATTTTGCAAGGACCTTTTTGACAATAAATGTCATGCCATTCCTCTTGAATTCATTATTCTCAGCATAGTAAATCACATGACTTTCTGATTAAAAATGGTCAATCCCTTCCATTTCAGCTTATTAATGCAATTAGCAACTTTAATTGACTGTACATTTAGAACATCAATTTTTATGTATTCCATTTAATTTTTGATGACTTGCAACTTTCTTAGATTCATACTTTACACATTCACGTTCTGTTCATTAGTAGATTTTTTTGTAGGTGTTTCTCTTTACCTTGAGTCATGTACACTAGCAAACGAATATCCGGAAACTCTACTCCAATGACTTTACCCAACTCACATCACCATGGTTGATACCAGCCTGAAAAATTATCTCCTCCTCAATCACATTTCAAGTGTTCTTAAAAGGAGGAGTCCATCCTCCAGCACTATCTCTGACAACATTCTGCTTCCATTCAATTGTCCTTTAGTGTCTGACACTATTTCCAAACTCTGCATAAGGTTTTCAGTGGCTCCTTTCTCTGAAGTGGGGATCTGAGTCCTTTTTTGCTGTCTGTTCTTTGACTGGAAGCTCTGCTGAAACCTGTTCATTTTGGAAGAACATGCTTGCATTTGAAATTATCATGACATAGCTTTCAGTATCACAACAACACAACAGTCATCACCAGGCAACAACCTAACAGCACCCTTAATTTTCCTAAGTATTCTCTACATATTTGCTCTACATTTCCCAGATTTAATTCTATATTTAAAGTTTATAAATATACATAACTTGCTTTTGCTAATACTAATTCATGTTAACTTTGCCTTCATTGTAGCCTTTCATTGTTAGCTAATCACGTAATCTTCCTCCATATCATTTCAGTGTGTCTTAATTAGGCAATCAGTCACGCAGAGGGAGTTTCCTTTTGCTTATGTAGATACCTAATGAGTTCCAACAGCCAAGGACCATTTTCTTTCCTTTTAAGGATTCATATTCAGCTGGAAGTCAAGCTCACCTACCCTTCATGCTGGCCTAAGGTTCACTGATATCATTGCGACTGTACAATTACCAGCACCTGCTTTTAGGGAAACTTGAAGCCTCTAGGCTGCCTGCACTTTCCAAGTTCTAACATGCTTTCTGCTAACCCTGTCCCCTCTCTTCCATTTCTTCTCCATGGAACTCACCACTCTTCCTCCCAAAAGTCACCAATAGAACTTGGAAACTATGCTTTGGAACAATATTTACAACACCAACTATGTCTCACAGACTTTCCTACAGTTTGTAGTTCTGTGGCATGAAGATCCCACAGAATTATTTGTCCACTAGAATATTAGAAACAGAATTTTAAAAAGTCAATGTCCAGACTTGATGCCAGAGGCAAGGGGTCATTTGCCTTGCTAAGCATGAAACTTCTAAGTATCAAGAAAGTTGGGGGTAGAACTTCTCTGGAAAAGTGCATCATTCAGGTAGAAATTCATTTTCGCTTTGGGTTGCCTGCTAAAAAGGAAGATCCTTGAGGAGATGGATCGATATAGTCACTGTAATGATAGAGCCAAGCATGACAACAGTTATAAAGATGGTTCGGGAACGGGCAGTTGAAATTTAGTTGATGATATGACCCTTTTAATCACCATTCCTCATTACAAATTTGGGCTATATGACTCTGGCCATAATCTGATTCTGGAGAGTGTTCTCTGTTACTGGATGAGTGTGGAATGCATTTCTGACAATTTGCTAGATAGTGTGATTTAAGATGCTAACCTTCATTTTCCTTGGGGGGAATGGTCCAGCTAAGAAAAAAAAACCACCTCCCTTTCTCAGTTTAAAATTCCACCTCAGACACAGAGAAAAGCAATAAGCAGGGCTATCAGAGAGAAGTTTGAGATATTTGCCTGAAGTCATAGAAGCCGAGTACCAAGGGCACCAGAGACTGTGACACAGAAACTATGGGGCAGAGTAAAGGACTGGCTGAAACCAGACACCAAAAAGAACAGAGGTTCAGTGTTGACACTATGAGATTATGAGTCAGAGCAACAGGTCCTTGATCATGGAGGCAGAAAACCAAGGGGCCATAGGCAGAGACCCTAGACTTGGCATGGAGAATATGGAAGAGAGAAAGAGGAGTAGCTGGAAGACTGTGAGGTAAACAGAGTGATGGATGGGTTTCCTGGTTCATGCAGAAGAGGCCAAAGCGCCAGGTGGTTGAAAGAGGTGTTACTATAAATCCATGATTATATTCTTACTGCTTGATGATCCTGACTCATCTTAACTTATTAACTTTCCTATTAACCTCCTTAAACGTCAGTATTGTTGGTGAGTCCTGTGTGATCATTGAAACAGATGATCAAATCCAACATAGAAGTAGAGTGCTATGGGAGGCACGGGGAGGGGGATGGCATGTCTGACCCCTGCTGTGTGGCTACAGGGAGGCCAGAGGAGGGCAGCTATGACCTTCACACTGTTTACTTAAGTGGCATTTTGTTTGACTGCACATGGGAACTGAGTATAACCATGTGAGTCACAACTGACTTGTGATACCTAACAACAACAACAACAATGAAGTACTTAATAGGCCCTCAATAAGCACTAGGTATTTTGAATATATATACATTTACACATACACATATATTTGTAATTTTAGTGGGGGCTCATACAACTCCTATCACGATAAATGCATACATCAATTGCGTGCAGATCACATTTGCACATTTGCTGCCATCATCATTCTCAAAACATCCTCCTCCTACCTAGGCCCCTGAACCAACTCTCCATATTTCCCCTCCCTTGTCACTTCCCTCCCCCATGAACAATTAACAATTAACAAATTGTCATTATTTTGTCATATCGTATACTGTCGGATGTGTTCATTCACCCACTTCCCCGTTGTCCATACTCCAGAGAGGAGGTCATATTTAGGTCCCTACAATAGGTTTCCCCTTTCTACTCCCCCTTCCCTTCACCCTCCTGGCATCACCACTCTCACCCTTGGTCCTGAAGGGGTCATCTGACCTGATTTACTCCTATTACCTGCTCCAGTGTACATTCTCTCGTCTAGCTGGATTTGTAAGGTAGAATTGGCATCATGATAGTGGAGGAGAGGAAGCATTTAAGAACTAGAGGAAAGTTGCATTTTTCATTGTTGCTACACTGTACCTTGACTGGCTTGTCACCTCCCTACAACTCTCCTGTAAGGAGATGTCACTTTACCTATTGATGGACTTTGGGTCTTCTATCTGTACTCCCCCTCATTTATAGTGATATAATTTTTAGTTCTTTGATGCCTGACACCCGATCCCTTCGACACCTCGTGGTCACACAGGCTGATGTGCTTTTTCCACGTGGGCTTTGTTGCTTCTGAGCTAGATGGATGCTTGTTTACTTTCAAGCCTTTAAGACCCAGACACTACATCTTTTGATAACTGGGCACCATCATATTTCTTCACCACTTTTGCTTATGCACACATTTGTCTTCAGTGATTGTGTTGGGAAGGTGAGCATCATGGAAAGCCAATTTACAAGAACAAAGTGTCTTTGCATTGAGGAAGTACTTGAGTGGAGGTCCTATTTTGACAATATTTTATAGATAACATTTAATTTTTGTTTCCTAATCATTCTCATCTTTGTAAAGCCATATCTAATTTCTCTGCTTAGGATCACGGTTTAACTCTGTGCTCCTGTCTGCTTGTATAACAAATACAAGAAATAAAGAAACAGCCACTAGGGAAGAATACACTCCATTTCTAAAAAAAATTATGTAAAAGGAGCAAGAATCCAATTATTAGCAAACTGCTCTGGAGGTTACTTTGAAAGTTTAGAAGAAAAACAGATCCAGGGTAACCAATTTAAACTATGATGTAGAAAATTACTCATATGCTTATTCATTAAGTAAATGATTACCAAGGATCTATTATTTGCCAAACACTATAGTATGGGCTGGTGATACAATAGTTATCAAAACAAAGTAATCTCTGTTCTCCTGTAGGTTAGAGTTCAGCAAGATAGATAAATCTTACAAGCAAATGCATTTAAAATACACCCAACCATGAAAGCAATGAGGAATTACAAGATGATAGAGAACATTCAAAACAGGAAGGGATACCTTGGCAAGGAAGAAAGGACAATGCACTTGTCAAAGAAAGTATTTGCAAGCTACAGAAAAAGGCAAGGAAAAACACAGTACTTTATTGGAAGGAAAGTTATAAGTGGTGGGATTGGAGAGATCATGGTATTGCTGTAGTGGAGAATGATGAGATGAGCCTGGTCAGGGAACTTGGGTTGCATCTCAAAAGGAAACACGTTGACTTGTTTGAGTTTATCCACAGAGACATTTGTAGAGTAATTGAATTCTTTTATGCATGGAAGTAATTTCACTGGCTTTGCACTTTGTAAAAAATCATTGGAAACTGAATCATGAAATGAACAAGATTAAGGAACAAATACTCTGAGAAACTAGGTTAAAGGATATTATTGGTTACTCAAATGAGAGATGATGGTAATCTTTGTAAAAAATACCAAGGATGAGTATAGGGGGAAAGAGATGGATTCAACTAGGCAGGATTTGTTGGCTCTATGGAAGTTAGAGGGTGAAGATGGATGATTCAGGAGATGACGTCTTGGATTTCACTTGGTCTGCTTTCTTGTGTGGCTTTAGCAGTGGCGAATTTGGATCTTAAGGACATGCATTCCACATAACCTCCTCCTTGGGGTATGCACAATAGGGAAGTGGGTGAAGGCGGATATCGGACAGTGTACAATATGACCAAATAATAATAACTTATAAATTTTCAAGGGTTCATGAGGGAGGGAGGAGCGGGAAGGGAGGGGGAATATGAGGAGCTAATACCAAGAGTTTAAGTAGAAAGATAATGTTTTGAGAATGATGATGGCAGCAAATGTACAAATGTGCTTTGCATGCAATAGATGTATGTATTGATTGTGATAAGAGTTGTATGAACCCCCAATAAAATGATTTTAATACAAAAGAACACACACTCCTTGTTGTCAACCAAATATCCATGAGTCCTCTATGGAGGAAGCAGTTTTCTTCTTTCTCTACTTCCTGATGCAGTGAAGAGCAAGGATTCCTTACTTGTTTCTGTTCTCACCCCTTGTTGAGAAAAGAATGTTAATTCCAATATGGGCATCTAATAGTTGAAGTCAAAATTTAAGTTGCTGCTCCTTCTCAGTGTAAATAGAGGAAGGATGAGGAAGAATTGTGGAATCACTGGTGCCTAAGAGCTGGGGAAATTATTGATTTCCATGTGATCCTAAGTGAAGGTCACTGTAATGCAACCTATTCAGATTCATAGAGTGGTAGCATTTGTCAATCAGTGGCTTATTTTCATGGGAGGCTTGAAGCCTCTAAGAAAAGAACATATCTAATAAAAAGAGTCTTAAATATTATGGCAGAAAATGAAGCCAAGTTGAACAGAATGTTTTTAGCATATGAAGCTAAAAGCTAAAAGCTAAAAACTGTATAGACTATACAGTTGTAAAAAGGCTCAAATGTCAACTTTTCTATTCTGTAGCTTTGGCAACAGGAGTCCTGATTATGTAGAGGATAAAGTGCTCAGATGGTAGTAGTGGTTCAGAACCAGGAATCCCTCCTTCAGAGAAAGATGGGATGGCTTGCTATTAGAGAGAAATCCTATGGGAGTAGTGGTGCTCTGTCCTTTAGGGTTGGTATAAGTTGGAATGGACTCGCTAGCAAGCTTGTAGGTGCCCTGGTGTGCGGTGATGAAGAAATGATCTGCTAATTCAAAGGTCTGTGGTTAGAACACACCACTGCTCTAGGAGGAAGATATGGCAGTCTATTTCTGTGGAGATTTGTAGCCTTGGAGATTTTCTCTGTTTTGAGTCTATGAGTCAGAATGGATCCAACAATGATTAGTTTTGATCAGTTACTTACCTACCTAGGTGGGTCAATTTCCTTATTCTAAAAAGGATACTGCCTCTTAACATAATAAGATTGTTGTGAAATTAAAGGAAAGAATACATGTAAAACACTTTTAGCATCCTCTGGCATGTAATATAAGCAACTATCCAATAAGTATTAGCTAATAGTATTACCTTAGTCTCACTCTTGCTGAACATCAGATATGAACACTGAAGTGGAGATAGGAGTGGCAGGGAGTAGGGTGAGAATACAATGAAGAGATAACATTCCTGATGATAATCTCTCGAATCTATTAGGGCACCAGAATCACAATACAGATATTATGTGCAGTGCTCTCAGAGGAGCCGTGGTGTGCAACACTGTGGGGGCAGGGCCTAGAAGCACATCTTCCATAAGAGAAGTGGGATCTTCAGTTTTCATGAAATAGATCTCACTACCAAGGGAAACCAGATTTCCCCCAAACATTTGCTGATAATGATCTCTCAGTGTTTTAATTAATTTTATTGTCCTGTGATAATCTTATGAAAGACACATCACTGATTTAAAAGTGTGCTTTATTTTGATAAACAAGTACAATAAATGAGGCCCGCTGGCCAAAGTCTCCAGTTGTGTTCCTGCTAAGGACGTGAAGTACATGGTACAGTCTCAGTAGGAAAGACTCCTGGCAAGCTGACAAGAGGAGTTATTGTGAAAGGTTTCATTTAAATAGAATTATAGGGCAGAACCAGGAATACAATTTAACAGGAAATAAGCCCCGTGGGTCATCCTGAGTTACAACTTTTTAGTGTTTCTGTCTGAGTTTATTTGAATAATACTAGAATGTACTGTATTGAGCAAGGAAAAAGACTTTTCTGTAATATACGGGAAAGTTGTCTTTTGTCATTTATGTTTATAGCCTGTTTTTTTTTTTCACTTCTTATGCAAGTTTATTTTATTTCATGAGAGGATAATTTGGGTCAATGTTTTTTCAAGATCTGAGTAACTTTTTTTTTTTTTTAGAAAAAGTTAAAAGTAACAATGTGGCTTCCTTTTAGCCAAATTAAAACCTGTTCTGCACACAATTCAAAATTTGATTTTCATCTGAAACTTGGAAATAAAAGCAAAGTTAATATCAATTAGTCTTCAGCTTTCAAATTTACACTTGACTTTTCCTGCAAATCTAGAAGAGCATTTTTGAAAGTAAAATCTAGTTTTTGAATTATGGTGTTAGCAAAGAATATAAAAAATGCCATGGACTGCCAAAAGGCCAAACAAATGTGTCTTGGAACAAGTACAAGCAGAATGCTCCTTAAAAAGGAAAGTGGTGAAGTTTGGTCTTCCTGCACTTGGGAAATGCTTGAGACCACTCCCTAGAAAAGGACAGGGGCTGAGCCCTGGTGGCATAGTGGTTGAGTGTGGGACTGCGGCCTACTGGCTTGGTGGTTCAAATCCAGCAGCAGCTCTCCAGGAGCACAGCTGGGCCTCCTACTCCCACCAGAGGGCAGTGATGCCCCCCGCCTCCAAAAAAAGAAAAGGACATTGGTCTTGTAAAGTACAAGCACAGAAAAAAAGAGGAAGACCCTTAACAAGCTGGATTGGCACTCTGACAGCAACAAGGGTCTCAAACAGCAATCGTGATGTTGGTACTGGATCTGACAGTGTTTTGTTTGTTGTTTATACAGTTGCTATGAGTTGTTAAAGACTCCATGGTATCTAACAATAACTCCATATTGAAAATCTTGCACTGGCATCTGCTGACCTAGAATTTACCAGGCCTTGGTAGTGCATGTAATTAAGTTCTCAACCAGTAGCTTTTATGTTGGAAGTTTAAATTCATCCAGTGTGCCTTGAAAGGCAGACTTGATAAATTGCTCCTGAAAGATCATAACCTTAGAAATTATGAAGAACTCCTATTCTGACACATATGGGGCCAAGCTGCAATCAACTCAATGGCAACAACAACAAAAACATTATCTACAGGCAGATGCAAACTTACCTCCAGATTTAGCTTCCTCTGTCTCCATACTCCAAACACAATGGACTGAAGTCTGCAGCATTCTTTCTAGATCACTTATTCCAAATGCAGAGTTAGACTAACGAGGTAGTTTGTATGACAGTAAGAGTGGGGGGATCGCCTGCAAATTAGACAGCACTTACATTAATCAAAGCAGTTGCTCCTTCAGAGGACCCCTTCAGGACCAGTGGTGGAAGAGGTGATACCAAGAGGGTGGAGGGAAGGTGGAGTAGAAAAGGGGAACCAATTTCAGGGATCTACATAAGACTTCCTCCCTGGGGTATGGACAACAGGGAAGTGGGTGAAGGGACACTGTACAATATGACAAAATAATGTCAATTTGTAAGTTATTAAGGATTCATGAGGGAGAGGGAATATGAGCAGCTGATATCAAGGGCCTAACTAGAAGGAGGATGTTTCGAGAAGGATGATAGCAACAAATGTACACATGTGGTCTGCATACAATGGATGAGTGTATTGATCTTGATAAGAGTTGTATGAGCCCCCAATAATATGATTTTTTTTTTTAAAAAGCAGTTGCTACTTGGCCTAGTGGATTGGGCTTTGCACTAGATTCTTCAGTTTTTTAAGCTATCTAGAAAATGGATTTTTTTCCAGTCTTTTAAATGTTGTCAGCTAATTTATCAAACACTCTGAAATCAATAAAGCATGTTCTGCATGCTCTTTTCAAACCTGTAGGCAACCAGATTAATAGCAATAACAACTCTAGTTTTTCTTGTTGTTATCTACCTTACCCCAGGCCTTGTCCCTTTGACCCTTCACAGAGTTCCTCCATACCTAGTGTCTCCCCTCTCTCTCATGAAAGGGACCTTGGTGCACAGGAGGTATTGAACTGGGCTGTTAACCTCATTGCCAGTGGTTCCAATCCATCAGCTGCTGCAAGAACAATGGGGATGTTTGATCTTATAATGATTTATAGCTGTAGAAAAGTTCTATTCTGTGCTGTAGAACAGTTTTGAGTTGGAATATTTTCAATAACTGTAGGCTTGATTTTTTTGGTCTATGAGTCTAGTAATCATCCTTTATGTCCTTTTAGCACTCACCATACTAACAACATTGTAATTTGTTTATTCCCATACTGATTATGCATGATTCAACCAAAATATTGGAGAGATGAAAGGAGAGAAAGAGGAAAATTAACAGAAAATGTGGCAAATGAAAGCAACAATATAAGTTATAGAACTGTCAATATAATTGATGTTTTAGAAAGTAATAATAATAAATGACTACCATTCTGGGTTATTTGAAAACTGTAATCAGAAGTGGTCAAAGATTTCTAGAGGATAACTTGCTGTTCTAACTCAATATAATGGAAAACATGTATACTCTTTGACTTAATAATTCTATGACTAGTAAACTTTTTTCTTCCTTCCTATAAATAAGGATAACTAGCTATCTTTAATAATGTTAGTTACAAATCTTATACAAGCATTTCAATAAATAATCTTTTCACAATAGGTTTTTTGACACATAAACAATTCAATAGTTCACTTATATCAGAAAGAGGTGTACAACCATCACCTGAATCAATTTAAAACTTTTTTTAAAATATAGATTTTTATAACTAGTAAACTTCTTAGAAAAATGGGCAGATATGCAAAATCTAAAAATGTTTTTTAAATCATGACATATTCCAATCATAGAATATCATAAAGTTATTGTCAGTATTCGTTTTATGCATATTCAATACAGCTAATATTCAATATTATTATGTTGAATATCATAAATATTCAATGATATAAGGAAAATTTGTCACACATGTGTGGCAGTTAGATTTTATGTAAGCTTGTCCATGGAGCCCTGATAATGTAAGGATTATGCATTGTTCTGTTAATCACAGGCCAGCCATTTGAAACCACCAGTTTCTCCACAGGGGGAAATTTGAGACTTTTTACTCCTATAAAGAGTTACAGGTTCAGAAACCTCCAGTAGCAGTTTTGCCCCGTCCTATAGGGGCTGCTATGGTGTGTTTTTCTTGCCTATTCTTTGTCCATGTTTCACATGTATTTTTTCTGTATAGAGAAACCAGATTTTAGGAAGGCAGTAACTGAAATAACAATTACCCTGGACATGATAATTAACTAACAGTTAGAGTGGACAGTGAGAGAAATAAGAGGTCAAGACCTATGGATGCAAGAAGGAAGAAGTTGATTATGGTGATGATTGCACATCACTTCTTAATATGATCGAAGTATTGAATTATATGATGTGTTAATTATGGCTCAAGAAAACTAATTAACAATAGGTGTCGGGCTGGAATCTAACCTCTCCACCAGCCTGATGAGGCCTCCTTGGGGTGTTGCTTTTTATAAGAGAAACACAGCAGCCACTTACCCTTCACCTTCCTGCTTTGTGGACTCTGAGTCTGACTCTAGGGGTGGTACCTCATTGGGCCGCAGATCCTGGAAGCTCTTGGCTCTTATGATGTTGACCTTGGATCCACATAACTCTGCAGCACTGGCCTGTGATTGCTTTGCTTTCCGCTGCTGCAGCTTCATGAGTCTGAAGAGGGCTCTGCTGAGCATAAGACCCATGGATTTGAGTGGGACTCAACAGGACAGGATGCATTCTTGACATAAGGTGACTTCTTGATACAAAGCTCTTTCCTAAACATATATGAGTGTCACTGGTTTTGTTTCTTTAGACAATCCTATCTAACATGGTATGACAAAACAAAAGAAAAAATGGTTCTGAAAATTTTTAATAAGTCAAATTTAAAGGCTAAACATGTATTCTCCAGATTTTGTTGTTTGAACAATTAAATGATGAAAAATTTAAATGGCTAAAATTTCTATACCTTCCAGTTTTCTTGTACTTAGCTCTTTGTGGGTTTAAAAGACAGAAGAAAATAAAATAATGAAATACAGGCCTAGGACACATATGATAACGAAAGACATTATTCTCCTGGTCCTTGAACTTCTTTCTCTTTGCTTAAACTCTTTCCTTTCTTTCCCTCCTGCTGAGTCCCTAGAAGAGGTCCACACAACTTCTCTAGATGATTGGATTTTAAGAACTTTAAGAAACATCTTTGGGTAATCATTATTTACTTGTGGGTAAACTTATCATATTCAACAGTATAATTGAGAAAGCAGAACACTTTAATATTGAAACTAAGTAAGTTTAAGGAAGCTAAAAATAAAACTAGCAGTGGAGAAACCTGGAGAAAATGTAATTTTTCACTCTAGAATTCCCAAAGGCACAGAACTTATTGGCACTATGTACTTAGCAGGCAGGAGAAAGAATGGAACTCATATCAGATGGCTAGTTGGCACTCAAATTTTAGAATCAATCAGATTAGCTTCCTCCACTCCTAGAACAGGAAACCTGCCCTCCGTGACCTCTTAGAAAGAGAGGGGACTTAGAAAAAAGAGACAAAATGAGGGTTTCTGAATGAAAGGACAATAACTACTGTTGAAAGCAAGCACACCTTATCAACTTGAGTGGTTTCTAAGAATATTACTAAAGTTTTTTAATGTAGTAAATGGATACATTAAGTTTATATCTAATTAAATTCTTTGCGAGAGAAATTTGCTCAGAAGGTTGATTAGATACAAAGTTAAATGCTTGGCACTGTGCCTGTAACAGATAATACTGCTCTCAAAGTGAAACCTCCCCACTCCCCAACCCTGCCATCAATACTAAACAGCCATGCAGAGTAAGAACATCCAGTGGGAGGCTAACTTTGTTTCATATACCAGGCCTTGTTCCAGTCATAGCTGCAGTGAATTGATGATGAACGCAAAGAAATAGACTGGAAATGAAGAAAAAATATGAAAATATGTGGAATAAGCATGGTGATGATTTCTTTTTCTTTTTAAAGCAAATAGAATAAGGACATATACAAATTGATACCATTTTCATTTAGGCAAATATGGCATAGGTAACACAATTTTATGTTAGGTTAAGAACTTACAAGTAATGAACTGATTGATAATGTCATTTTGCAAATAGAATATTGAACATATACTATACAAATAGTAGTTTTAAATTGCAAATTAAAAAACAAACTTCAATGTTAAAAATCAAGTAAACTTCATAGTTTGGAAAAAAAGAAGGAAGGAGAATAATCTCTCTTTTCGAGAAGAATATATAAACTGGACACAAAGAACATTATCACTTTTGAGTCTCACCTAAGGTTTCCTCACCTACCTCTTCTTCCTATGGAAGAAAATAAAATCATAATCTTTCCTTTTTAAATTTTTTATTTTTTTAGGATGAGGAGAATAGTGTCTTTCATTATCATTTGTGTCCTAGGCCTTAATGACTTGACATAAAGGATGCATTTCATTATTTTATTTTCTTCTGTCTTTTACACCCAGAAAGAACTAAGTATAAGAAAACTGGAAGGTATAGCAATTTTAGTCATTTAAAATATTTTATACATATATTTTCACATTCCTTATTTTTTTTCTACAACATCCCACTGGATGTTCTTACTCTGCATGGCTGTTTAGTATTGATGGCAGGGTTGGGGAGTGGGGAGGTTTCACTTTGAGAGCAGTATTATCTGTTACAGGCACAGTGCCAAGCATTTAAGTTTGTATCTAATCAACCTTCTGAACAGATTTCTCTCACAAAGAATTTAATTAGATATAAACTTGATGTATCTATTTACTCATTAAAAAACTTTAGTAATATTCTTAGAAACCACTCAAGTTGATAAGGTGTACTTGCTTTCATAATCTTTCTTTTTCAACAAATTTCATACAAGAAATATAACATTTTATATTCTTTTCTTAAAAATATAATGAAGATGAATAGGTTACATTGCCACTATTCTTTTAAATCTGTCCATATTTCTGTATGTAGTAAAATATTTACATTTGCTTTACTTTTAGATATTGAAGCTATATTCATCGTGGTATTACACATAGTGATGTGTTGAACAACCTAGCACTATAAATTTTTGAATTATCTCCTTGGAATAGACTGTAGACTATTTTTAGACACTGAATTATATATTTAGCTATTATAGCTATGAATGGTTATAATTAGGAATATCCATTCACCAGGAAATTATTACAATTTAAATTTAAGCAAAAGCTAAAAAACCACTTTAAGTTATTAAATATAACATCATAAAACATTTTATCAAGAAAATGAAAAAAGTCCCCAAATCATTTGAGATTTATAGCTTGTATGTTAACATGAAAATCTGTCCAATTTAGGAAAATGTTATAAGAAAGCAAGAACTTTACTGACATTTCAACATTAAAAATCAAGGTAACAACACACAAACCTGAAACAGCTGGATAAAACATAAGTAAAATAAATGCTATGAAAAAGCATTGGTACAGGATAATACTAGGATTTCATTCAGACTTTTAGAATTGGTATGAACAATAGTAACTTTGAAAACTAAAATGCTTAAAGTTTCATGACTGCTTTTTTTTTCCTGTTTCTTACCACGTAACTGATGGTGTTGTAACTTCAAATGAGAGTGATTTCCACTTTGTGTGTCAACTCCATGATATTCATACCCATCAGGCAACACTTTTGTAGAAAAAAAATCTCCAAATAAAAAACATAATTAAACCACTATCTAATGACCACATGATAGGTTACATCAAAATCTTGGTATTTTTATACCAAAAAATCTTAAAAAGGTTTGCAGGAACACATTTTGAGGTTTACTACATTTTATTATATGTATCTTGTATCTAATGCCCCAAGTATAAAGAACTTTGCTATTTTATTAACCTTGAGATACATCTAGATATTGTCATTTGCACACTCACTGTTCATGATCCCCTTTGTCTTTTTAGCATGATTCTGATTTGGCTTAGTAGCACTATAGGTCGTCTACCTGATCTCCACATTGGATGCATTTTACCCTTCCTGGGTGCCTTCTGTTGACATTGACTCTAATGGCCTCAAAACTCTCTTCAGAGCAATGACTGTAGGTTATGAGGGCTTGAAGAGTAATGCGAGGTCGGAGGGAGCCACTAGAGTCTAAATCTTTTTTTCTACTACTCCCATCATCCTTTCGAATTTTAAATGTTTACTGACTGGTGGGACTATGGGAGTCCAACTCTCTCTAGACTTGCTGGCAGCCCTTGGGTGGCGTGCTTAAAGTGGTTGACTGATACCTGAAGGGGAGTGGTTTGATCTCACCAGCTGCTACATGGAGAAAGGTATGGTGGTCTGTTCCTGTAAACATACACATTTTGTGAATATATGTGTATATATACTTGTACACATACAGGTGTGTCAGAATATTGCATTCTGTGAAGTCAATCATGAAACTACACATTACAATTGTCCATTCAAGAGTCCAGATAAATTATGTTAAAATTACAATTTAATTTTTAAAAATATAAAGTGGATTTTGTGTATAAGAAATAAAGAAGTGCCATGCACAACAGGATCAGCATCCCTAAATTGCATTCGGTTACTTAGGGTATCAAGGGAACTGAGCCATAACAATATTGTCCTTTCTGATTTTATTAATGACCTTGACTCTAGAAAGCTCATTGCCATCAAGCTGATTCTGACTCAGAGGAAGGTAGAGTACAAGGTAGAGTACAAGTGGCCTGTGGGGGGTTTTTTGAGCTTTACAATTTTACAGGAGTAGAGAGCCTGATCTTTCTCCCCTGGTGTGGCTGGTGATTTCGAAATGCTGGCCTTGCATTAGCAGTTCAAAACGCAACCACTAAGCCACCAGAGCTCCTAGTTAAATATACAGTCTGGACATTGATATCTAATTAATGATGTTTGGGATTAATGTTGCATAATTACTTTGCCTATATTCATTTCTTTTTGGCTTAGAACTAGATTTTGAACTGAATTTTTGCAATCTATAAAGTAAACATGCATATAAAATTAATACTTAAGCAATTTTACATAAAATCATGCATCAATCTAAGACATAGGGAAAATTTCAAAACAGATGTTTACAGATAGCTAATTTTCACATTTATCAATATTTAAGTAGGACTGTTAAAGATATTTAAGTAGTAATTTTATGTAAACATAAATATGCATTCACAGAGCAAAACAGATAATGAATAAAATTCCATTATCTTTAATAAAAATTTTCCATAAACTTTTGTGAGCTCCCTCAGAGAGTATTATGTCAGATCACATCTAGTGAGGTCCATTTATACTGCACATTCTCTTTGGATTCTTTCTGTATTAGAGAAAATTTAATCACCCAAACAAGCTTTTCAACATGGTTCATGCCATCCCAGGACATCCGCTTTCATCATCCTGTCTGTGCATTAGGAGGGTGCGGGGGAACATTGCAGTCAAAATTGCCTGCCTTCAGGCCAAGAAATTTGTGTGGGCTCAAGTCCCTGCACGTTCCATCTGAGTGCAAACCCCTTGCCTCTGAAGGAGTTTATAATTAGTAACAGCTGGAAAGATCTCACTCATAGTGAGGTGTAACCATTTAAGGAAAAGATGGGGGCAGTGTAAGAAATGAGAAGGTGGTGAGAGATGTTTGATACTAGTTTTTCTAGTATAGGACTCACTATGATATCCCTTCTGATTAATTTTATCTTTCCCTCATATTGGGTTTTCCTTTTCTAATGATGAAAGTGACCCATCTCTCTGGAATGGGAAGTTGCAAGAGAGGGATAGGTTCTTTTGAAAAGCAGGTTTGGGGTATGAGGTCACATCCCACATGGCCAGGAAAGGTGGAGTTTTGCCTACCCCTCCTTTAGTACATACCAAACTGATAGTTTCACATGAAACTTAATGGGTAATGTCCTCTGTGGGACCCTTAGCAAAGTCTTTCTTTAATCCAAGATAGATGCAATATGATCCTCTAGTATAAGTTTCTTTAAATTACTGCTAACTTAAGAGCCCAAAAGGATATTTGCAAAGCATCTAAACTCTTGGTTGCTCTGTTACAACAATTGTTATCAATTTAGGACCATTTTATTTCCCAGACAGACGTTTTCCAAAGTCTGGAGACATTTTATTACAAATGGGAGTGGTGGCGGTGGTTGCTGCTAAATATTCTACATTGCATAGATTAGTTCTCTACAATAACAAGAACACAAACATCTGTTCTCAATTGTCAATAAGGAGACTGAGAGCCCTTGCATAAAAGTGTTTTCTTGAGGAGGGGGGGATACACTTAAAAATTCAAATCTTATAATAAACTTGGAAAACAGCAACTTCCTCTTGCTAAGGTATTCACTGTCTACTGGGGGAGGAGATGAAAATTTAAAGCAATGTTACATGGGCTTTGCTACTGGGGTTAAAGAGGGACAGACAAAAATAAAAAAAAAAATAAAACTTTTGAGACACAAAACAAGGTTTATTTCCGGTTGGAATTATTTAGATGGTAAAATGCCATGTAACATTTAGTTGCAAGTAGCAGAAAACTCTGTGAGGAAGAAATACTAGGAAGAAAGGCCATGTGATCTCTGGAAAATCAGGCCCTGGAAATCATATGGGTCACAACGGTCTGATTTGCAATATGTCCTGAGGGTGGTGATGAACCAGGAAGTATTTGATTCTGCTGTGCACGAGATTGTCCGTGATAAATTGGGGAGCAGCTCAACGACAACTTACAATGATAATTCATAACAGAGAGCCAAGAAGAAAAGAGAAATCTGAGGCAAGGTCAACTCTGTCAGTGTTGGTTGTTTTAGCAGCTCTGTGATGTTGTTAAGGACCTGATATCTTTCATCTTTTTAGTCTTGGGAGGTGTCAATCTTCAATTTGAGACACATTCTCTCTCTGCTTCCTAAGGAAGCTACCAGGTACACATCAGCGAAACAAGAGGAAAAAAAGACAACTCCAGAATCTCTTCAGAAGAGTCAGGGGTTGCTTTCCTTCTTTTTCTTCATACAGATCTTTCCTCAATGTGGCTCAGGCTTTCACTGGGTCACCTGAGCCACTACATATAACCAGGTGTACATTCATATTGATTAGCCCAGGCATGGGACATAAACAAAAGGGGATGGTGGGTCACTGAACCAAACTGGAAGTCGCTACTGAGATAAATATAAACAAAGAGCACGTCACATCTACAATATGTGGAAAGAATGTCCAAACGACAAAGAACAGCTTGGGGAGAGGAAAGAACCCAGATAACACAATAGGGAGGCTGGTTGACCCAGAGCACCAGGCAAATGTAAAGAACTGCACCAACCTGGACATAATTACTGATGTACGCATAAACGAGGTACACACAATAGGGAAAAGATATCCAAATTAGAAAGAGCATGACTTAGGTAAAGAAAGAATGAACATAGCCTATTTGATCTTTATCTCTAAAGCGGTAGGTCTGGCTGGAATGCAGCAGATTTGGTGGGAAGTGGGAGCCAAAGGAGGA
Organism: Nesogale talazaci; assembly: GCA_004026705.1. Lineage (NCBI taxonomy): Eukaryota > Metazoa > Chordata > Mammalia > Afrosoricida > Tenrecidae > Nesogale > Nesogale talazaci. The sequence goes on from PVJH01010904.1 coordinate 47,380, forward strand.
TAGAAAGATAGGCTGTGAGCAGATCATACAGACATCTAATGCTATGAGAACTTCACTCTGTAGCAAATGTTGACCTATGAAGTGATTTTTAGCAGAGGAATGATATGGTGAGCATTGTGCTTTTGAAAATTATCTGTGATGATACTGAGAAGAATGGAAACGGGGAAGTTAAAGTGAAATAAAGTGAACTGTTTTAAATTCTGGGCAGGTGCCCTAATATCAACAACTTCTACTTGCAATATTTCTTTTTGGTGTGTGTGCAATATTTCTTACTGTGAGGCTTGAAGGAACTCTTGTGGCATAGACTTCCAATGCATCAGCTCCTCAAAGGGAGAAAGATGAGATCTTCAACTTTCATAAAGAGTGACAGTCTTAGAAACCCACATGGACAATTCTACTCTGTTTTACAGGGTCAGAATTGATTTGAGAGTTTTATGTGGCTCAAATGAGGTAACATGTAGAAAATGCTTAACACAGGGCTGATAATCACAGATATTAATTGGCTATTCATACATTTGCAAGGACAGATTTAGCATTTTGTCGATACTATTTTTTGTGAAGTTGGTCAAATCACTTACCTAAATCATCTACTGTTTTCTCTCTTGGCTACTTCATATGGTTTATGTAAAAATTAAAAGTGATTTTGATATGGAAAGCACAGTATACCTGAGATTATAATATCACATATTTGAAAAATTTATTTTTTGCAATAGAGGAGGTGAAAAGAGATAGAAAGGCTGAAGATAAGTTTTAGAGAAAGAATAAATAGAATTTCTTGATGGATTGGATAATAGGGAGCTGAGGTAGGGAGAAATCAGTTATGACGCCTACATTCTGGCTTGGCAAATATAATGGATTTTTTTCCTGTTTACTAAGAGAGAAAAACTTTGGGATGCAGATTACAGGGCCACCCCGATGGTACATTTCAGGTTTGTGGCTTTTAAAGTTTGAACTATTGCTAAGATACATGAGTTATCAGGGAAGCAATGGAATGTGTGTTTCAGGCTTATCAAAGTCTGCAGGAGCAATGCAGATATGGGAGTTGACAATCAGTTGTAGTAGAAACACCAAGGAAAGATGAGATGAGGGAAAATACAGAAAGGGAAGGCATCAGAATATATGACCTGAAGACCTCTGTCATTTACTGGGGGAGAGATCAACCCAGGAGACTGAGAAGAGCACCCAGTGATGAAAAGAAAAGACTAAAGAATTCAGAGGAGGAAGGTACAACCAACATTGTCAAGCGCTGTTGGGAGGCAAAGTTAGGACCAAATCTCCGGATTTTGCCCATATACAGGCTCCCAGGTCAAGGTGCCAGTGACCTTCATAAAGGCTATGCTGATGGAGACCTGGAGGTGGAATCTAGGTGGAAGTAGGCAAAGCATTGGAGAGAACACTAGTAGACAACTATTTTAATCAGAAAAAAATTACTAAAGGGAGAACTTGCCTTTTAGAATGTGTGAACAAAGGACAGCTCCAAAGAGTTGATAAATGAGGAGGACACATATAAAACGTACCTAAAAAGGAGGATCCTGTTATCAATTTAGGAGAAAAAAATTAAATTCAGTTGCCTGGTAATAAAAATGATATAGCTGAGGGTAAAAGGCCAACTAAAGGAGTGGAGAAGATTGAAAATGAAAACAAAATGCTGTCGAGCTATAACTGACTTCTTAGAACCTGACATAGTATGTAATATATGACATAAAATATGACTAATAAATTCGTGAAAGCTTAAGTAGTGTGTCAAACCACTTATGATTTCCTTTCCATTACTCATAACAATTGCTATTTAATTTGCTCTTCTTCCAACCTGAAGAATTTTGCTCTGTATCTGGTTAACACCTCCTCCTTTCTCTCACTTCAGATTCTACTTCTATAAGGAATACTTTTATAACTCCTACCTGGTTAAGACAGCTCCCCTGTGAGAATCTACACAATACCATGTGTCTTTTTTAATTACGCTTTATCTCAGAGCCCGAGTGGCATAGTGGTTTATGTCGAGGGCAAGTAACAAAATGATAGCAATTTGAACCCACCAACAACTCTGAGGAAAAACAGGAAACTCTTGGTTCCCCTGAAGATTTAAGTCTTGGCAACCCCAGAAAACAGCTCTACTTTGCCTTCAAGGGTCAGTATGAATTGGATTGCATTTATTGGGTTGCGCTAATTCAGGACGACAGTTAGTTTGACTGTTTTGGTTGCTTGTCACTACTTCATTATTTATGACTACTTGATTAGTGTTTATTCTCCCTACTAGAACAAGGACTCTCTCAGGAGACATGTCAGAATTCTCGAACACTGTGATTAGCTTCTCTCATGTTGACTTCAACTTAGGGTGATCCCATGTACAATAGAATGAGAAGCTGCTTTATCTGGTGATCATTGTGGTTATTGGTATGCTTTGTGATCATTTTATATTTTGAGTTCCTTGGGGCCCTCATCTTCCGGCACCATCAGAGATAAAGTTCATAGGGCTGTGACAGTGCCAATGGTTTGGTGGTTGGGGGGGGGGGATGGGAGGGAAGAAGGTGCTAGAGGGAAGCAGGAAGCCAATATTGATGGGTACAAGAAAATACGACGTCTTCTAAAATTGATGGTGAGGAATGGGGTAGCTGTTCTTGATGTACTTGAGCAATTGAATTTTATCTGAGAGGAATTCTTAAAATGTGAATGATGAGAAGCATATATACATATAGATGTAGCTATAGCTAGATATAGGTATGGATGATCTATAAATATATAAAAAGGAAGCAGATGGATATTGGACTTCTACTTAGATTCTGCCTCAGTACAGGAACAGTTTGTTCTAATAATGTGGCATTGTCTGATAATAACTTTCCTGACTTAATCACTGAAGACAAAATGGGCACATAAGCAAGTATGGTGAAGAAAGTGGATGGTGCCCCCCTATCAAAAGATATAGCATCTGGGATCTTCAATGTTTATATTTAAACAAGCAGCCATATAGCAGGTAAGCAAAAAAGTCCATATGCAAGAAGCATACCAGCCAGTGTAATCATGAAGTATCAAAAGTTCAAAAACACTCAACCAACTTGACGTGAAGGGCCAGTAGTACATTCTCAGGAAGCTGTAAGAAGCTCAGGCTAGATTCATAAAAATATAAGGGGTATCATTACTGATGTCAGATGTATCTTGGCTCAAAGCAGAGGAATGATGCTTACTTGTGTTTCATTGACAATTCCATGGCATTTGGTTGTTTGAGTTATAATAAACTGTGGATGACTTTGAAAAGGATTGGAATTCCAGAAAACTTCATAGTGCTGCTCAGAAATTACACATGGGTCAAGAGGCAGTTTTGTGAACAGAACAAGTAAATACAGCATGGTTTAAAATCAGGAAAGATATGTGTGTCATTATATTTGTCTAATATTTATTCTGAGCAAATCATTAGAGGGTCAGGATTATATGAAGAAGAATGTGGCATTAGGATTGGAGGAAGACTTATTAACAACCTGAGATATGCAGAAGACAGACCTTGCTTGCTGAAAGTTAGGAGTATTTGAAACACCTGTTGATGAAGACTAAAGACTGTAGTCTTCACTATGGATTACAAGTCAATGTATGGAAAAACCAAAATTCTCATAATTGGATCAACTAGTAACATCAGGATAAATGAAGTAAAGGTTGAAGTTCTCAAGGATTTTGTCTTTTTTTGGATACATAGATCATGCTCATAGAAGCAGCAAACAAGAGATCAAAAGACACATTGCATTAGGTAAATATGCTGCACAGATGTCTTTAGAGTATTAAAGAACAAGGAAGTTACTTTGAGTATGAAAGTGCGCGTTACTCAAGCCATGATATTCTCCATTTCATAATATGCATGTGAAAGTTGGACATCGAATAAAGAAGACCTTAGAAGAATCACTTATTTTATATTATGGTGCTGAAGAAGAACATCGAAAGGTCCAAGGACTGCTATGAGGACAACCAATCTGTATTGAAAGAAGTGTGTCCAGAGGGTTCCTTAGAGGCATGAAGGGTGAGATTTCATCTCACATACTTCGGACGTGTCAGGAGAAACCAGTCCTTGGGGAAGGACATCCTGTCTGGTAAAGTGAAAGGACAGCAAAAAGAAGACCCTCAAAGTAATGGATTGTCACAGTGGCTGCATCAAGGATGTTAGGAATCAGAACAATTGTGAGGATGGCAGAGGACCTTGCAATATTTCGTTCAGTTGTGCATAGATAGGGTCTCTATTTGCCAGAGTTGACTCAATCAACTAACAACAAAGAGAAAGGCAGCATCTTTAAATACTTATGATCGATTCTGTCTTATGCTATTAGTGAGTGAATCCAATGTGGTAGTTCAACAACTAACCATTGCACTTAGGATAACATGCAACCCTCCTTATAATACCTAGGAGCTCTCGTGGCATAACGATTATATGTTCGACTGTTAACTGCAAGGTTGGCAGTTCTAAACCACCCAGTCTCTCTGAGGGAGAGAGAGACTCAGCTTTCTATTCCATGAGAGATGCAGAGTCTCAAACATTTCCAGGAATAGTTTAACCCTGCTCTAAAGGATTATTGTGAGTCAGCATCAACTCAATGGCAGCACATTCAGTTCAATAACAATAAGTGGGCTTTGCTTTACTCAACTTCTTTTATACTTCTCTCCTTGTTCTGTTGCTGTCATAGCCTTCAACTCATTTTTCCTTTTCTGGAAAACCTATACTCTATGGCTTCGTGTTACGTGCTACGTGTTCCCTCTAACAGGATTTTTCATATGGCTGGAATAATAGCTCTATGACGCCTCAGTGAACGTCTGTTGCTCTTATGTTACCCTATTGATTTATTTCTTGGTTCTTTCACAGAGGGACAAATGCATAAACACACATATGCATATAAGAGTGAGCTTTATACAAAGGGTAATTGCACATTGAGAAAATATCTCAACTCAGTTTAGTCCAATGTCATAAATCTGATATTAGCCTTTATGTCCAATACCAATCATAAAGTCCTCTTCAGACTCATGAAACATATGCAATGATGCCAAATGTGGAATGATCACAAGTCAGTGAGTAGAAAGTCTTTGGACTCAGTTTCAGTAGAAGCATCTCAGCATTTGCAAAGGTCTTTTTGTGGCTTCTCTGACTTTAGAGGTCTGGTTGCATCAGGGTAAGTCATGTGGTATCTCCTTAGGGATGTCTCATAGGAAGTCAGGCTTGTTGAGTGATTCCAAAGGAGTGAACTGAGACTCCAAGGGAGTCTCCTGCCTCCAAGAAGGAATTACTCAATTTACTAGAATTCTCAGGAGAAGGCCACCCCCACAAAGAGGTCTCAATGGCTATCTCCAGATTAACAGGCTAAACTCTACCTCTACACCCTTAATCCTCAAATTGACACCAGATCAGGTGACTGCCATACTTGCTTAAATAGTTTACTTATTTAACTGTTTGACCCCCAGTGAAATGCAGGCTTTTTGAGAAAAGCGTGCTTGCAGGATGGTGGCCATGAAAGTCGGAATCCGCTAAAGAGTGTGTAACAACTCACCTGTTGAATCAACTGGCCCTGAAAATGGATGGTGCCGGAGCATTGGGCCCATACCCGGCCTTCACCAGGATGTGCACAAGAGGGATGGGAGCGACCCTGAAACTTTTCCACACCCACTGCGTTGAGCCTTGAAGCCCCCGGGTGGAGCTGGCACAGGTGCAGATCTTGGTGGCAGTAGCAAATATTCAAATGAGAACTTTGAATGACAAAGTGGAGAAGGGTTCCATGTGAATAGCAGTTGATGAGATCTCTTCCAAAGAGATGGGCGATGGGCGATGACCTCCGTTGCGCTCAGAGGATCAAAAGGGAGTCAGGTTCAGATCCCTGAATCCAGAGTGGCGGAGATGGGCGCCATGAGGCGTCAAGTGTGGTAACAATCCTGGAGAAGCCAGCAGGAGCCCCAGGGAGAGTGCTTTTTCCTTTGTGAAAGAGAGAGAGAGAAGAGAGAAGAGAGAGCTTGCCTTTCTTGTTCACCTCTGTTTTCTTGGTGAGTTAGTCCGGGTAGACTAGAGGAACAAATTCAAGGACACACATATGGTTATAAGGAATGGATTTATAGTCAAGAGGAACAGGACATTGAGAAAACATCCCAGCCCAGTCCACTCAAAGTCACAAGTCCCATATTAACTGATATCCCAGAAATCAGTCCATAAAGTCTCCTTCTGACTCATGAAGTCACAGGTCAGTGGGTACAGGGTCCTGGCACTGACAGGGGTCTCCCCATGGCTCCTCAATTTCAGGGCTCAGGGTCCATCAACAGCATCCCGTGGTGGCAGAAGCAACTCATCGCTGGCAGAGGCCTCCATGTGGCTGCCCCAGCCTCAGAGGTCCGGCTCCATGAGGGCAAAGTCGTGTGGTCTCTCCACCGGCTACTCCAGCCTCCCAGATGTCGCCATTCTGTGTTGCCTGTGATTAATCATCTCTGAAACTAACTCCCAACAACTGGGGGAGATACCATTTCATCTTCACGAGGGAAATATCGTGAGATTTCTCAGGAGTCTCAGGTGAAAGCCATGCCCACATGGAGGCCTCATCGGCTACTCAATGGCTATCTCCAGATTAATAGCCTAGACTCCACCCCTACATTTCAATCATAAAATTAACATAAGCACATGACTGCCACACCTGGTGTTAAGGACACTGAATGGAAGTAAGTAAGGTATAGGCTTAACAGATATTGGATATTGTGGCAGTCATGTATTCATGTCAATTTCATGATTGGGAGTGTAGGGGTAGAGTCTAGCCTGTCAATCTGGAAATAGCCAATGAGACCACTGTGTAGACATGGCTTTCTCCTGAGAATTCTGGGAAGTCTCACGGTATTTTCCCATTGGAGAAGAGAGACTTGATTCAGTCTCTTAGAGTTGGTCTACCGACAAGACAGGATGGTGGCATGCTGATAGATCCTGAGTCCTGGAACCTGGAGGAGCTGGAGGAGAATCCACATGGGCTTGCCGTGAGGGAACCAGACCTCTGGAACCGGAGAAGCCACAGAGAAACCCCTGTAAGTGCGCAGATGCTTCTACCACCAATGGGTACTGTTGATGGACCCTGAGCTCTGGAAATAAGGAGCCATGGGGAGAACCCTGCCAGCACTGGGATGCTTCTACTGGTGCTGGACACACAAAACTCTGCACCCCCTGGCCTCTGAATTTCCTGGTGTCACAGCACAAACTTTGTAAGTCGGAAGGAGATTTTATAGACCTGTATCAGACATATGGGCTAATATTGGACTGGATTTTGGATATGACCTTGGACTGGACTAGGTTGCGAGGCTTTCTCAATGTTTCATTCCTCTTATATAGATAAACCTTTCCCTTATATCCGTATGCAGGTTTATGAATTTGTTTCTTTAATCTACTTGGACTAACACAGATATATTGATAAAGGCAAGTTGATTTCCCATCCATCCTTCTGCCTCACCCATGATAATAAAGGGCTTGAATATAAAAAGTCTTATAGGTTCAGAAGTAGATGAAATTTAAGTAATTTTTTGAAATGTAGCCAATGTATTTCAAACAGAATATATTCTAGATTAAAATTCCCATAAAATGAATACATGAGACATTGTATCTAAGTATCTATCCAAATATAACCCTGCCTTTTTTAAAAGATAATTTTATTGGGGGCTCTTCTCTTATTACAATCCATACATCAATAGTATTAGACATATTTGTACATATATTGCCATTATTCTTTTCTAGACATTTACTTTCTATTGAATCCTTGGGATCATCTCCTCTTTTCTCCACCCCCGCTTCCTGGTCCCTTGATAGATTATAAATTGATATCATTTTCATATCTCACACTGACCACTATTTCCCTTCACCTCTGGTTTCTGTGGTTCTTCTCTCTGGAGGGGTGTGTGGTTATGTGCCATTCATTGTGATCAGTTTCCCCTTTCTCCAATTCTCTTTCTCCCTCCCTCCCTACCCTTTAGATATCACTATTACCATTCCTGCTTCTGGATTCTGTGTGCCGTGAGCTTTACCTCTTATCTATACCTATGCACATGTTCTGGTTCAGTCCAGAGGGGAAAGCAACACTTGTGTCATGAAAATGGGTGTTAGAAAGCCTCAAGGAACCAGAGGTACATTGCATGATCCAATGGTATTCTGCTGTACCCTGATTGACTCATGCCTTCTCTACAATCCTTCAATGGGAGATGTCCCATTGTCTAAAGATGGACTTTAGATCTCAGCTCCAACCCACCCCCACCCCATTCTTAACAACACATTCTTGTTTGTTTGCTTGTTTGTTCTTTGTTATGAATCTTCTAATGTCTCTCAACCAGTCCCAATGACACCTCATGATTGCACCGTTCAGTATGCTTCTTTTATGTGGGCTTGTTGCTTCACTGTTGGATGGCTGCTTGTTTAAACCTTTAAGACCCCAAATACTATATCTTTTAATAGTCAGCCACCATCTGCATATACACCCATGTTGTTTTCATAGATGGTGTATGTGTGTGCACACATCACAAAATGCCAATTGTTATAACAAATTCTTCTTGTATTGAGCAAGAGTATGAACTGAGGCCCATCTGCAACCTTACAAATATTGCCTTATAAATATATGTAAATACCTTTATTTTTATGGATTAATGTATTTACATAAGGACATATCTTTGTTAATACCTCTATTTATAACTTTGTTTCCTAGTCTTTCTCTGTTTCCTTTTGCCTCCTCCTGCACCACCTTCAGGTTCTGTTTTCTTCCACTTCTTAGTACTTCCTCTCAGTTAGATTGCTATTGCTCTAATACCCACAGGATCTCTATAACATCCTAGTTGTTGGTTTTAATTCCGTAGTTGTTCCCCTGTCTATGACATTGTTTGCTCACCATATTCTTCTCCATGCCACCTTCTCCTTCCAAAACCCTCTGGGGCCATTGGCTCTGTTGCTTTCTCCCCATGCTTGCCTCCCATGCTTGTCTTATATAAGTAGGCAGATCAAAGATATGCTAGGTCAGTGGTCGACAAACTGTGGCTCTAGAGCCATATGTGGTTTTTCAGTGTGAACGTGTTGCTCTGAAGTACCATTGAAAACCTCTGACGGTTATTATTTCAGATAACGGTGATTTCATTTGTTTGGAAAAAACATATTTAGGGCTCTTGTATGATTTTTAAATTGTTAAGAAGGACAGAATTGGATCTTTGGTCTCAAGAGATTGCTTATCCCTGTCCTGGATAAGACAATAAGAAAATAAAAGATTGCAAAAGAAGGAAAAAAAAAACCCTAAAAACATACATAGTTTCAGGTCTGTCCTCCTTCAAAAATCCCTTCCCCATGATCATGGGGGAGTTCTGGGTCTGCTTCTCCTAGTCCAAAGTCTATTTGGGGCTCTTTCGGGGATTTGTGGATTGGTTTTGCTCCAATTGCTGATATGTTGTGCTCCATTACTAGTTTGTCTCGCTGCAGGGGATTCAGGACACACTATCTCCCTACCATGCTCCCATTACTATCCTTTGTACACTCCAGTTAGGGGACAACATGTCTTCTCTGTACCTTAGTAGCTTTATATAGGGACATCATACTCTGGAGTTGATGTGCCAATATGGAGTCTAGGCTGATGGTCCCTTTCTCTTTTTCCTCTTTGATTTTCTTCTGTGTGGGATGATAAGTTGGCTCCTTTCCCCCACCTGAAGGTTTAGTGTTGTTCTCTGATGCACATATTTCTAGGGCAGAATTCTGATTGTCTCTGGTTGGGGCCAGTCCTGTAGTCCAATCTTTTCATGCAATCCTCCATGTAATTACATTGCCCTCCCGGATTGGTGCATCTGGTGGGGGGCCTGTATGCATACTATCAATTCTGTGAAGACATAACCAATACTCTCTCCCTGTGTGGGTTAGTGCCCTGCTTTCCCCTATTTCATCATCCTAGTTTCTCCCCCACCTCTCACTTTTCTCCCTCCTCCTTTCCTCCTTTTCCTCCTTGGGTTTGGTCTGACCTCTTCCTGGCTGCCTGTTCCTCTCCCTGTATGTTGTGAGATAAGTGCTTTTTTTTTTTTTTTTACTGTGCTGATTATACTTACCTCAGGGGATTCATGTTACACTTTCCTTTTGTGATTGACTGCCCTAGCTTAGCATAATTTCCTCCAGCTCTTCCCAGGAAACATGTTTCATATGATCATCTGTGCTTTTTAGTGCTGCATAGTACTCCATTGTGTGGGTGTACTAGAGTTTACTAATCTTCTAGTCTATCAATAGTTAGTCCTGAAATTTAGGTTGTTTCCATCCCTTTACAATTGTGAAATATGTTGCAATTAACATTGGACTACAGATGACTAGCCGTGTTTAGATAGTTTGATTTACATTTTCTCTAAGTATCTCCAGATTGCTTTCTTCAGTTTCTATACGTCTTTAGTTTTTTTTGGTTAAATACATTCCTAGGTATTACAATTTGTTTGTGGTTATTGTGAAGGGTACTGCCTTCTTGATCTCCTCTTCTACGGTCCTGTCTGATGTACATAGCAAACTGATAGACTTCTGTTTGTTAATCTTGTATCCTTCCACTCTTTCATATTCATCTATTGCTGTAAATATTCTCATTGCAGAGCTTTTGGGATCTTCAATGTACAGAATTATGTCATCTGCAAACAGTGATAGTTTCACCTCCTCCTCTCCCAGTTGGATACATTTTATGTCCTTTGGTTGTCTTATGTTGTTAGTTAGACCCTCCAGTATGATACTGAATAGAAATGGAGACAAGTGTCATCCTTTTCTGGTCTTTTTTCTTTAGGACTTTTTTTGTCTTTTCTCTATGATGTTGACTATTCATAGATAACTTATATTAACTTGAGGAATTTTCCCTGCATTCTTATCTTCATGATTGTCTTAATTTGGAATGTGTGTTGGGTGTTGTCAAATGTCTGTTTTTGCATCTATTGATAATATCATGTGATTCTCATCCTTTTTTTTCAATCAATGTGGTATATAATATGGATAATTTTTTTATGTTAAAACATTTCTGCATCCCTGGGATGAACCCTTCCTGATCATGGTGAAGGACATGTTTTGTATACTTTTGTATTCTATTGGCCAATATTGTGTTAAGTATTTCTGCATCTATGTTCATTAAAGATATTGGTCTACAATTCTCTATACCTGCTTGTGTTTATACCTTTGCCCTGTTTGTATATCAAAGCCATCCTGGCTTCTTAGAATGAGTTCAGGAGTTTACCATCCTTTCCTAAGCTCTGGAATAATTTGTGGAGAATCATTGTCAGCTCTTCTCTGAATGCTTGGTAAAATTCCCCTGAGTAGTCCTCTGCTCTGAGGGCCTTTTTTTTATGTTGTTGGTTGCTTCTTGATAATCATAGCTCTTCTTCTATTGTAATGAGCCTGTTAAGGTTCTTGACTTCTGTTTGGGATACTCTAGAGAGGGTTTGTTTTTTCAAGTATTTGTCCATGTCTTTCATGTTTTTTAAATACAGTCTTTGATAATACTTTGTGATTATCCTTTTAATCTCATTGGGGTCCACTGTGATTTCCCCTGTTCATCCCTTATCCGGGCTATTGATGTTACTTCCTTCCTTTCTTTGGTTTGGTTCACCAGCAGTTTGCTAATTTGGCTGATCCTATAATAAAACCAGATTTTTGCTGCTTTAATCGTTTGTCTTCTCACTGGTTTAACTCTGTCCTGATTTTTATTATATATTTTGCTACTGGAGGACTTGTTCTGTTGATTCTCTTCTAATTGCTGGAGGTTTTGTGATAATATCAGTCATAAGTCTCTCTTCTTTTTTCATATTTTCATTTGTTGATATTAAGCTACCTCATAATTGTCTTCACAGTATCCCATAAGTTTTTATATGTAGCATTCTCATTCTCCTTTCTAGAAACTCCCTAACCTTCTCTCTAATCTGGGCCAGTACCCATTCATGTCGCTGCAGATTGTTGTTTTCCCTTGCTTTTCTGGTCGTTCTTTTGTTAATCTTCAGTTTTATTGGGGTAGTGATCCAAGAGAGACGTCTGAGTAATCTCTGTGTGTCTGAATTTACTCAGGCTCGACTTGTGTCCCAGCATGTGGTCTGTTCTTGAAAATGAGGCATGTGGACTTAAAAAGAATGTGATTTTTTGTGTGTGTTTGGGTAGAGAACTCTATAAATTGTCTATCCGGTCTAGTTGTCTAATAGTATTGTTGCTGTAGCCCCCTTGCTAAGCTTCTTTCCCAGTGATATATCTTATTCTGATAGTGGTGTATTAAAGTCATGTATTATGATGGCTGAATCTGTGATTTATTTTTTCATTGTTTGAGTAGTTTGACCAATTTTGCCTTCTATTGTTAGGAGCAAATATATTTAATATGTTCACTGGTTCCTGGTTTACTGATCCTTTGAGCATTATATAGTGCCCTTCATCTCTTTTTATGGTTTGATCCCTGAGATCGATTTTGTTAGAGATTAGGATCGCCATCCATGATTTTCTTAATTTTTATTGTTAATTTTTGTCTGTGCTTCTTGTGTTTCTTGCAAGCAACATGTTGTTAGGCTATTTTATTATAAAGCAGTCTTCTAGCCATTTTTTCTTATTGTATGAATTGAGACTGATGGAATTCAGAGTTATTATCATGATGTGTGGATTCATTACTGTCATTTCTTGCCTTTTGTTTTGGGTGTTTTCTTATCTTCCTTCACATCAGTGTGCTGTGTTTGTGTGGGGTGATTGATTCTTGTCTTCTTTTCCCTCTGAGGCCATGTTATTTTGGTACTTCTTGGTACATTGGCTTCTGGATATAGTTGGGTTATAGGGTGGTCTCTTTCTTGTGTTTCGTGGATGTTGATTCTCTAACTATAGTGAGTCAGCCAGTATCTTCCACAGGGCTGGGTGTCTTGTAGCAATTTTCTTTGAGTTTTTCCTTATCCTGGAAGACCCTTGTTTCCCATCTATCTTAATGGATGATCTGCCAGGGTAGAGGATTCTGGGTAGGAATTTTTTTTCTTTTAGCTTTTGGAAGATATTACTCTTCTCTCTCCATCTCTTCATGTCTTCTGATGATAGGTCTGAGTATATTCTTACCTGAGAACCCATGTATATGACTGTATCCCTTCCTTTCTCTTGATGCTGTTAAATTTTTCTCTTTTCCCTCAAAGTTGGATATTTTAACCATTGTATGCCTTGGTGAGTTCTTCCCAGGGTTTAGTCAAATTGGTGAACTCTCTGCTTCCTGTATGAGTGTCTGATTCTCCTTCATTAAGGTGGGAAAGTTGGCTCCCAAAAATTCCTTCGCTATTTTAGCTGTTGACTTGTTTTGTCCTGTTGTTTTAGCTCAATTATTCGATTACTGTTCCTCTTCATTGTCATTGATCTCGGGTTATCTTCTGTCTCTTTGATTGTCTTATTTGACTGTCTCTTTCATTTGCTGACATCTGCCTGAGAGTCTTTGAGATCACTGATAAAGTTCTCTGCTTGCTCTGGTCTATTTGAAAAATCCATGATCTTCATCCTCTCAATTTTGAACTTCATCTCCTCTATCACTCTATCTTTATTCAAAGTTACTTTCCTCAACTCCTCTATTACTCCAAGCAACCTTCGGAAGATTTCTTTTTTGTGACAGATCCACGTCTGATTCTTTTATAAGTGTCATTAACTCTGCAGTTGTGATTTTTTGTTCTGTTTTTTTTTTTGTTGTTGTTCTTGCTGACAGTAATTTGTTATGCTGTTGCCTCTTTGACAGCTTCGTAGAGTGGGTGCCTCATTTCTAGGAGATCAGGGGGCCTTGAGCTCTGTCTCTGTGTTACTGATAAGGATGCTTTTGGACGATGCCTTTGGCCTACTATGGAGGTTGGTCAGACTGTTGTGCAGTCAGGGATTCATAGTGAGTCAGTGGTCAATGGTGGTGAAGAATCTCAGTGAGTGGAGGGGGGCTGGAGCCTGCATGTGTTTCCACAGGCTGCTTTGTATTGGGCTGTTTGACCGTAATTAGTAGCTGTCTATCTTATTTAATTAAAAAAATTCTTTAAAGGTGCCTAATAGGAGACAAAGGTGAGGGAGAAGTTGCTGATTGAGGACAGAAACAATCCCACTGCCTGGTGTGGTGCCCAGGGAGAGCCAACACTGGGTGGAGGTGTCTGGCACTGGTAGGGGCAGCTGTAGACTCCATGCGTGGGGAGCGGTAGGGGAGGATCCCCGTGTGCAAAGATAAGGCTGAGGGGGTGGGGTCAATTGGTGGGCGTTTGTGTTGGAGTCTGCAATAGAATGGCTGGCATGAGCTGGGAAACCCCAGGACCCATGTCACTTATCCCCTGGGTTCCAGAGTCAGGCCATATGAAGAGATGCATTCTCTTCTGACTCAGGATGCATTCCTCACAGCTCCTTTTGGGCCCGGGAAGCTAGGGAAACACTGGGCTTGGTGCAGGCAAGACTGGCACAGGCCAGCCCTTGACGGAGTGGTGTAGGAAACCTTGGGTGGGAGCAGTCCAGACTCACTACTGCAGCAGGAGTAGGTAGGAGTGTGTGAAATGCTATTGATGTGGGTGTGGGTGGAGGGGTGCCAGGAAACGGTTGGGTGAGGGAACCCTCTCCCACACACACACCCCCCTCAGTAGCACAGATCACACAACCTGCCACAGGTAGACTGCAGGTCAGTTCCTGGGGCCCTGGACAGATGGAAGGAGAAGCCAGAGCTTGGCGGCAGCTTGCCAACACGCGCAGAGTTGATCGGCAGGAAAAGGGAGTCGCTCTCCAAGGGAGTGCTGCGAGGGGACAGCTGCTGTGCTGCAGTCGGTCCTGTCCCAGCTGTGTTGAGTCTTGGCAGGGTGGCCTAGCAGGTCCTGGTGTGGTGACCAGGCTTGGGGGTGGGGTGGGGCAATTCATGGCAACTATGGCAATGGCAGTGGTGGTGTGCTCAGCAGCCAGCTGAGCCGAGATGTCCCAGGGATCAGATCTCCCAGGGCGCCAGCTTTGTGGATGTGGGAGGCACGCAGGGTTGCTGTAGGGGTCCCAAGCACTCACCAGAATCCTCCTACTAGCCCTCCTAGACACCAGGCCCAAGGAGCTCGAAGTGTTTGCTGCTCACCTGAGTGCCATCTTGAGTCCTCCGTCCCCAAATATTACCCTTAGGATAGCACTCAAAAGATTTCCTCATCATAGTAATGATAGGTAGCTAGTGTAGGGAAAGGGGGCATTCATCAGAGGGCAAAAATGATGGCACTCTGCGCATGTGCAAAGATCCAGCCTTCTGACAAAAAAATGCTACAACTGGATTGGTTCACCTGGGTCAGGTGACTGCAATTCAACCAATGGGGTCAACCAGAGTCCTCAACCACATCTTCCTGCGGGAGAATTGAAAATGCCGTTTGTGGCTCAGGCTAGCTCTTTCCAAGCGGCTGCTGTGCAGTGTAGCCCAGCCTGGCTGCGGTCCGGAGCCCACCGCCTCTCTCTCTCAAGCAGTTTTCCCAGCTGGCAGACGCGGGTGAGGAATTTCCTAGGTGTCCACGTAAACCTTAAATGTCTTTAATTTTCATAAAATTTGTTTTGATTACAAACCAGGTTTCGGCTTAAATTCTTTTTTGCGTGGAGCTAAGGACCGAGGGACATTTATATTCCCGAGATAGCTTACAGTAACATGTATTTTGAAATTCTTATTTGCAATTAGTTTTATATATTTCTATTCTAGTGCCACGCGTGCATATTATTTAGCAATAATTCCCTGCCTTCATGAAATTAGTTTCTTTGTTTTGCAACAGTTATATAGGCATGGTGGTAGGTCCTAGAGAATTATCTGTTGATGACTTATTTGTAACATCTGTTCCGTGACTTATTTGTGACATCTGCTTGGATATGTGCTGTATTTATTTGTTCAGCCACATGGAATTTTCCATCACTAAAGAAGATTTGGGATTTTCCCATCTTTAATTTTCACGTATTTGCCTTTGGATTTCTCAAAATGCACTTTTGTGGTAGCCCCATGACTCTTATTTATAAATGACATGTTGGAAAACTCTTGGCAAGTCGTGTTCTCAGGTCACTAAGGTCCTTGTTTATGTGTAGTGACTCAGAAGTAACATTTCAGACACAAGTAGTGTAGAAGAGAAGCTCCTCAATCAAGCATTCTATTTAACACACACTGGGAAACCATCTTTCTATGTTAGGTGTTTTGGCAAAAGTCCATCTTTGTATGCAAATACGTTAATTCTCAGTTTCCTATGACACTACCGGCTTTCTGTCAGTATGCTTATAAAATGATGACTTAATATATGTTGAAATGTGCTATATGCCTAACTCTTTAATAGAGTTCCCCTTCTAGCTAATTATTTTAAAAGTTAAAACAAATAGGATAAAGTAAAGGCGGAGTTGGAATTTCCCAGCTGAGTTAATGAGAAATCTGGCATGCAGTGGATAATTTTCATCCTGATTTATCCTATAAAAATCATTTCTATCACAAATTTGTCTCTTATACAGAAGAAATAAATATAAATAGGAATTTGTTACATTATCTACCTTAGTCTCAATAATAAAATAATTTAGAACAAAAATAAACTTTAGCATTCTTAGAAACAGATCCATTTAGACACAATCATAGCTCTTAATCCTAAAAACCAGTTTAACATTATTTTGTTATACTGCATGCAGCTTCTCCCAAATCCTAGATGTCTTAGAAATAAAATGAAGATTAGAAGCATCAGAAACTTTAAATAAGATACATTTTAAAAAATAAGATATATATTGTAAGAGAGTTTGATAGAGGAGTAAATAAAGATGAAAACACTAACTTTGTTCTGAATAAACACACTAACCTTTCTCTTGAGGATTTTCTAGTTCTCACTAGTTGAGACCCTTTAGAAATTTTCTCATGAAACTAGGACTTTAATCTATGTTGGCCTCGGGGAAAATTTAGGTCATTAAAAACATAGAAGGATCTAAAACTCAAGAGAAATTGTGACAAAGACAACATAAAATTTTAGGTAGAAAAACAATTGAGTACCGAAGTCATTTTAAAAGAATCAATTAAAAAATGTGAACAAGTTCCTGATATTTATACAGAACTATTTGTAAAACAGGATTTGTATTATGATTCTCTTAGAGAGGGCTACAGTAGGCCAATTTTTCACAATGAATATGACCAGTGAACCATTTTTTAATCTTCAGCTGATGGGACTAATTGCTTTAAGAAAAATGTTGTAGTAAAACTCTGCCCTACTCTCTAATAGTATAAATATATATAAAAAAAGAGTTGTGGAACCATAACCACAATCACCTTTATAACACTAACATCATTTATATCTATTATTATTAGCCCCCATAATCATCCCAACATCTTCTGCCAGGAAGTCAAGGAGCTATAATTTAGTTACTGTCTCCATGGATTACCTTTCCTGGATTTCATATAGAAATATCATACCAAAAAAAAAAAAAGAAATATCATACCATCACCACCCACCCCCAACAGTGACAATAAAATAAAATCTCAATATAAAAGAAAACAGAAAAAAGAGAAACTAGAAAAAATAAGTTAAAAAGCGAGGGAAGGGGGTATTTTTAAGATGTTGAATTTTAAGCTAACTATATCTGTAACAATCTACTTTCAAATGCACTCTATCCAAGGGCAAGACTATTAATATCCCTAATCAATGGTCTAATGGAAATCAATGGAGACTTTATCTGAATCAGGACTTTGCAAATGGAGTTGAGGCTTTCCCTGTCATCTATCGCTTCTGCAAACCAAGTGCTCAGAATTTGAATTCTTTAAAATTCCCTCCTCTTATATTGGATTTTATTATGTGCAATCCTGGGACCACATGGCTTAGAGTACTCCTTCTGTGTGGACTTAGCTGACTCCCCTCTTAGATGCCTGCTTGTTTTAGAAGAATTGTTAACACCTCAGATGTGCGGCATGTATATTGGATAATTACTAATTCTATATTGCTAATTATGCCGTGAATTATTTCAGCTAAATTATAGTTAAGGAAGGAAAGAAATACAATGTAAGGCCATTTAATTTGCTTGTTATATGTACTCTAGCTTTTGGATTTTAAAAATCTTGTTAATTTAACAAGATTTATTTGTTTGGCAGCCCAGTAATCTAACTCCCATGTATTAGCCTAATTTTTCCACTGTTCTCTCTGTTTTTTCCTTTTCAGTTTCTTGCTCATTTTTTTCTGGGAACTGCTCTTTCTCTTGGTACTATATAGTCTAGCTACCTGAGTTGTTCCTATAGTAAGATCCTGCTGCCTGGCAATAGTTAATTTGATTGTAAGCAAGGATCAAAAGCAATACCTCCGACTGAAAAGAAAGGCCTCTTATCGAGTGATGCACCTTATTGGTATCCATGCTTCTTTCACTAAAAACAAACAAAGATAAGCAAATGAAACTCACTGCTGATAGTGACCTGCTAGGGCAAGGTCAAACTGCTCCTGTGAATTTCTAAGACTGTAACTCTACCTTTCTTGGAGTGGCTGATGGTTTTGAACCACTGACCTTACGGTTAGCAGTCCAATTCATAACTATCATACCATACCACCTGGGCTTTCTGTTTTCTATCACAGGACCCTGGAAAGAGAAAAGCAAGGGAATCAGGATAAAGATACAGGGAAAAGGGGGGATTTTAAACTGGTAATGAGTACTTAAGTATTTAAGTCTAGGTCCCTTCATATGGGGAAATCTAGAACTTTTAGTCAATTATCAGGAATATTAATTCAATACTACCTCTTTATAAAACTCTCATCATTGCTTGCTCTTTTTTTGTACTTTTGGTATATTGTTTTTGTCTTTTCCCAAAGGTGTGTTAAATAGGTGAAAGAAATTGTCATACAAAAGTGAGTAAGCTACTATGACAAGTAGTAGTATGCATACCTGAAGACAGGGGATTTGTGGTACACAGAATTGAAATGGAATCTTAAGTGGTATATAACAGAGAAAGGCAAGGATGCATTTCAGGAAACTTAACAGCACAAAGAAAAGTTAACACTAAACTAATTGGTTAACCTCGAGTCAATTCTAAGTGTTAAGGGTTAATAATTCTAATAGTTCAACAGCCTAGTTGGGTTTTCTAGGCTGCACATTTTTACACAAGTAGAGTTCATGTCTTTTCTCCTGGGTTTGAACAGCTGATCTTTTGATTAGCAGTAGTGTGCTTATTCATGGTACCACCAGGGATTTTTTGAAGAAGAACAGATATAAAAAGGAATAACATGTTCAGGAAATAATGAAGGGACTTTCTTAATTAGAATGTAGGGAACGGGTGAAATGGTTGGTGGGTGGAAAGATTGGTGGGAAACAGGATAATGAAGCTAGTAAGGACTTTTAATCAGTTGAGTGTCATACTTTGACTTGTGTTTAGAAAGATTCCTTTGGACTATTTTAAGAGGTGTACTGTGAAAGAAGACACTAACAGAAATTATTGTTGTTGATTATTTGAAATATGTGGAGCGATTGAGGTAGGGCCATGCTGATGAAATTAAAGACTTGTAATTCAGGGGCTCATGGTTGCTTTAATAAGCTCAGTGCAATAAAGGATGAGAGGTGGATATTAGACATGAGTGAAAGAGAAATGTAAGTTGGTTGAAGACCTTAAACAGGGAAATTGGTGGCAAGGTTAACACAGAAAGTGATACAAAACTGAATGAATAAAAGAAGGGAGGTCATCATTGAACATGTCAGGATAAGATCTGTGCAGACCACTCAAGCCCACATGTATACCAAACAGAAATAAGAGAATGCATATTTTCAGTTATTAAAAAAATCAGGTTAGGATTAGGGAAAAATTTTTTAAAAAATCAGAACAGGGACTAAATATGTGGAAATAATTATCCTTGTTTGAGGAACAAAGTAGAAAGAGAACCAGCAGGTAATAGCTTTGGGAGACAGAATCAAAAATGAAAAACAAAAGGAAAAATACAGGTGTCAATAAACCTATGCCAAACAGATAGCACTAAGGGTCAGAAAAATGAAAGTAGCAATGGCTAGTGAATCAAGCACTGAGAGTTCTACATATTCAGTAATCTGAACTGGGGGACGCAGCAGACTCCAATGGTACATTTAAAAGAACATTTTCTCTATGAAGCAGAAATCAGTTTGCAAAATTGCTATGTGTTCCTGATAGATTTAGACACATATATGTATGGCTGGGGGGAGGGGTGGGCCTTTCTACTTCTGGAAACAGTCTCAGACACTCACAGAGGTCCTTTGGGCAGAGTGACTAATCCCCAAGCCAAAGGGCAATTCTGAGCAAAACTAGAGAAACACTCTGAGCTTGTCTTCTACATTTTCCCCAGAAGAGTATGTCAGAAGGTGAGAGAGGGTCTGATCAAATAAAAGAGATTTACTTTAAGAAATGGAGAGGACAAAGAGATACTTCTTCATATCACATTAAACATATTGCAGCAACATTGTGAATGTAAGAAGATTCTCTTTTTTTCAGATTTCTTATGGTTGCGTTTGTAGTAGATTGAGTTATGGACCAGAACAACTGTTGGCAAGGAGAACAGGAGAAAATACCACATTCTGAGACAACACAACAGCAATCAAAGGAGGAGATGAGGGAGGAACTTTGTGGTACAAGCAGGCTTGCGTGTCAAGCACAAAAACGACACACTCAGATGACTCCAAGCAGAGCTGAGAGAGTCTGGAGTCCCTATTTTTGGGGCTGAGAGGCAGTCACAGAGAAAGGCAATTTTGTGCCTATTTTTATGGCCTTTTTCTCTATTTTTGTTTAGTCTAGGGGAATGCACGACTTGCTATTATTTTTTAAATCTAAGTATATAATTATCTTCGTAGAACCAATTTCAGTGAAAAAATATGATCATACTACTTCTTCACTGGACAAGGAGATTTATATTAGAAGGTGATTTATTCCCTATAAATTCTAAAGAAATTGTTATCTGTAAATAAGATTTAACTGTTCATTGATGCACTTGTTATCCATGTTAGAGTGCTGAAGAGTTTGTCTTATTTAGCAAACCCTGTGGTGCAAAGATGGAGTCATGGTGGCATAGTAGTTACATGTTAGGCTGCCAGCTGCAAGGTCAGTGGTGTGAAATCACCAGCTGCTTGGGAGAAAGATGGAGGGCTTGCTACTCCAGTAAAGAGTTACAGGCTTAGAAGCTCACTGGGGTGTTAAGTTAACATGGATTTGATAGCAGTGAATTAGGGTTTTTTTGGGGGGCGCGGGGCTTGGTGCCATACTTGGTTGACATACTTGGTTGCTAAATGAAAGGTTGGTTTGAGGTTAAAGTTCACCCAGAAACACCCAGAAAGTCTTGGTGATCTACTTCTGAAAATTTCCTTATTGAAAACTCTGCACATCTCAGTTCTATTCTGACACACTTGGTGTGGCAATCATGTGCTTATGTTAATTTCATGATTAAGATGTAGGGGTGGATTCTAGCCTGTTAATCTGGAGACAGCCATTGAGTAGACAATGAGGCCTCAGTGTAGGCATGGCTTCCCCCTGGAAATCTCACGATATTTCCCTCATGGAGATCAGAAGCTATCTCCCCAGTTGTTGGGAGTTAGTCTCAGAGACAATGAACTATGGACAAGGCAAGATGGCAGTGTCTGAGGTACTGCAGGAGTTGGAGGAGAAGCCACATGGCCTAGCCCTAATGGAACCAGACCTCTGAAGCTGGAGGAGCCATGAGGGGTCCCCTGCCAGCGCCAGGACTCTGCATCCACTGGTCTGTGGCTTCATGAATCGGAAGGAGACATTATAGACTAGTATCACATATGGGCTAATATAGGACTTATGACTTTGAACTGGACTGGGTTGGGACGCTTTCTCAATGTTCCACTCCTTTTGTATATAAACCATTCCCTTATATTCATATGTGGGTCTATGATTTTGTTTCTCTAGTCTACCCGGATCAACACACCTGGGGTCACCACAAGGTAGAATTGACTCAAAGGTAACTCAAGAGTCTTTTTGTTAGTGTTTCAGGACCTTAGGGCAAAATGGCATTTTCCGTTGGGTGAGTCTATGAATAATTAGCAAATATTTAGTTCATGTATTAAGAATTTCATGTGTGTTATGTACTATTTGAAAAGCACATAAGCTAAGTCCTTAAGCATCTTGGTATTACCCGTGTTAGAGACTAAGGCTTAAAAATAAAACCTTACATAGAACTGTCCAATTAATAAATAGGAAGAAATTTAATAGAACTTTGTTTAATCATATGCTGCTTTGGTGTATTATGGTCAGATAAATAACTAAGAGTGTTTCAGGGCATATCAAGACATCAGTGTTATTACATCTGATTCTTGATATTCCCTTTGCAGTCAGTGCCTATTCAGAGTGACCCCAGTGAACTTGGAAGCAGACAGACTCATTTTCTCCCATGTATCATTGGGTAGAGCAGCAGGTGTGCTCAAATTACTGATCTTATGGGTAACCCCCAACATATAATCCACTGTATCACTAGGGACATTTTATATTTGAACAATACTTTGTATCATTCTAAGGTAAGATATTCAACTTTTCCAATTTTTGGAAACCAATTTTTCTTATTCCAGGACATAAGAGAGAGAAAGGGCCAATAACCACATTCCCCTTAATCTGTTCAGTTTCTTTGCATCTTGTAATTCATCCCATCACACTCCTTCTAAGAACTGGCCACAAAGAACTTTTCCTGGAACATTCTGAAGTATAATATCATGAATCTTCTAATTTCTTTTCAACAAGTTAGTGATAGCATTATAAAAATCAACAACTGCAAGGTTTGGGGTAAAATACATAGTGAAGCGATGTACAAGAGAATGAAATACTGCTTGGTGCTAGGTCTTCCTCACATTCATTGTTATGTTTGAACTCATTTTTGCAACCTGGTGTTAATCCATCTCTTTGCAGGCCTTCCTCTTTTTTTGCTGACCCTCTGCCTTATCAAATATGACATCCTTCTAAAGGGACTTGTTCCTCCTGATAACATTTCCAACTTATTTTAGGTGAAGTCCTACTATCCTCACCTCTAAGGAGCATTTTGGCTCTACTTCTTCCACAACATATGTGATCGTTCTTCTGGCAGTCTGTGGTATAGTCAATATTCTTTGCTAGCACCATAATGCAAACACATAAATTTTTTTTAGTCTTTGTTATTTCTTGTCCAGCTTTCCCATTCATATGAGGCAATTGAAAATATCATGACTTGGAAGAGGCACACCTTCAACTTCAACGTGAAATCTTTGTGTTGGAACTATTAAAAGAAGACTTTTGCAGCAGATAGGCCAAGTGTAAACACATCTTTAGATTCCTCAACTGCTGCTTCCCTGGGTGTGGATCCAAATAAAATCTTTGACTGCATCCATCTTTTCTCCATTTATCATGATGCTGCCCACTACACCAGTTGTGAGAATGTTAATTTTTTTGAATCTTAATCTTTTTTATGTTAAGGTACCATCCATGCTGAAGAGTAAAATCTTTGAGCTTGAGTTGTAAATGCCTCAATTCATGTTTGCTTTTAGCAACCAAGGTTGTGTCACATGTGTGTCACAGATGGTCAATGGCTCTTTGTCTAATACTGGTATCATGTTCTTCATATCGTCTAGCTTCTCAACTCAAGAAGACATACTAAAATATTTTAATGAAGTGTACAGAGAGTGGAATATCTAACCTACAACCGTCAAATTGAATATGCAAACCATAAAATGCATTTTCAATCTGTATATTAATAATGTCATCCTTCATTATGTTCTATCACATCTCATTTCATTTAGACCTAGAAAAGGGCATAGATTTCCAAATAGTAGGTTTGTTCTTTAATAGTAAAAACTGTTCTTATTTCAGTCACGTTGTTAGGAGAAATGTTTAGTATTACACCATACTCTAAAGGTTAATAAACTGGGCTGGGTTAGACCAAGGGTAGGAAATGAATTCCAGAGTGAAGCAAGGAAGGAGGAAAAGAATGACAAGAAAGATTATATTCAGATTGGAAAATAATCTCTCATAGTACTTTCTGAAGAGGATGGAGAAGGGGCATACAAGAAGGGGGTGGGGGCAGTGCATAAACAGCTGCAACTAATGATATCAAGACAAAGCCTCCAAATAGAACCTAGAAGCCTCTCCATTTTGCACAAAATGGGGACAAAAACCAAGGAACAAGGATAGAGAGAAATGGAGAATCCTGGTTCAACATCCAATGTTATTGTACAAAATTATTCATTTCACCATTTTCTTA
>PVJH01010905.1:0-71421 GCA_004026705.1 Nesogale talazaci
CCTTGCAACCCTTTTATCTCTTTGCCCTCCAACCGCACTGCGACCTGATTACCCCTACATGTTCCTATTGACCAGGTTGGCACAATGAACTTAACTACCACTGACCCATCCGCAAATGAAGTTCCTGAGAGCATTGCTCTATCTACTTTGGGGAGGCAGCTCTTCCTCAGTCACATTTTTAGCGCCTTCCACCCTGAGGGCTCATGTTCTGGCAATTCTCTCCAACAACGCTCTGCTTCTGCTCAAAAGGTTTGCTGCGGCTGATCCCTCAGTCCGATCCTCAGTGCACAGTCTACTCCTTCTTCCTAATCTGCTCACCCAGGATGGCCCTGCTGCTCACCAGTGTCAGAGCTTCCAACACCACAGAGACACACAAGCCACCGCTGTATGACAAACTGTCAGGCCAGTGATGGATTGACGCTATATTCTTTTTTTTTTTTTAACCCATGGGTGATGGGGGACTTGGGAAGCCAGACCCTTCCCTCCATGTCCCACACAGGTTAGACTTGACGAGCGTTTTGGAAATTGGGTCTCACCAGATAATGTGATCACCTTGGAATTTGTTCCCGATCAACAAGGACAGGTTCTGGACCAGAGACTTAGGAAGCATGAAATGACCAAATGTTGACTTCCCTTCTTTTTAAAAAAATTTGAAATCATGGGAAATGCCAGAGAGTGGGTTTGTGCCAAAGATCCTTTCTGACCGTATAGGCAAGAGCAATCAATCCACTTACCATTTGCTCTCACATTCAAAAGACACTGTATTCTTTTATATCACTCTCCAACAAGTTTTGAAATCCCTACTGGCTTCTCAAGTTATTGTCTTTTTTAATATGGATATCATTCATGTGTACTTCCTCTTGCTCTCCCCTATGCCCATAGCTTTGATCTGGGATGCTGGAAAATTTGTCATTTGTATTAATAGTTTCAAAAAGTCTGTTTTGATTTTGTTGATTATTTTTAAATTGTTTCTATTGTCTGTAATTGCTGCTTTCATCTTCATTATTTTCTTTTATTTGTGTGTGGGGGATTCATTTTATTGCAATCTCTCTTTCTTCTTGACGGAATGCTTTGCTTTTTAACGTACCATCTTCCTTGTTTGTAAGATATGCAGTCCTTCTCATTTTGTTGGACCGTACCTGTCAAATCTTAGTAGATAGTGTTTTCATGGTTGTACAGTTTTAAGACATCATTTCTGTTGTGATTTTTCCTTTAACTTTTGGATTGTTTGCAGACTCTGCTTTTCATTCTAAAGATACGAAGGCTCTATCACTTCATTTTACTACTAATTTTATGTTAATATTTCATTCATATTGTATTTACTCTTTGTTTGATGTCTTTATTAATATTCTATTAGTATTATTTATTTTAGCAAGGCACAGGCATTCGTGCAGCCTAAGTATTCCCCTTTGCCACTTAACACAGGCTCATAATACAATTCTAATAAATATTCTATAGCTGTTCTTTATTCTTCCTCTCCCAAAAGGTTATTGGTTGCCTATAATGAAGGAAATGTCTCGTAGAGTGTATGCAGCTGAACTACTGATGAGCGGTTTCAGCTTTGACTTCGTTCTCCACCACCACCACCCCCATCTTTCCAATAATTGTGTGAACTCATGAAGGATCTGAAAACACGCCGTTAGCTTGGTTTGTGTTTGCATTCGCCATCTTCAAACAAAGTCATAGTCAATGAACGTTTCCAAAGGAGCATCTCCTCTGTGTCACAGCAGGTGTCAGTGACACTTGTGTGTGGATAGAGGTCTGTGCTTGCACCACGAAGCACAGGGCTGGGATCAGTACTTATTAGTGTTGGAGTGTGACAAGGAATGGCCTGGTTTGTGTAGGACATTTCCACTATTTGAAGCATGGAGTCAAGTTGGAACCTTTACACAAGGTCAGGAAAGGCATTCTTTTTTTTTTTTTTTTTTTTTAGCATCACTGCCCTGGTGGGAGTAGGAAGCCCAGTCTTGCTCCTGGAGAGTTGCTGCTGGATTTGAAGTGTCAACCCTGTGGGCCGCAGTCCCGCGCACAACCACTGTGCCACCAGGGCTCAGCAAAAGGCATGCTTGAAAATGGAATCTGGTGAGATTTAATATTCAAAGGAAGGGAGTTTTTTGGATTTTTTTTGACTGTCCAGTCTTTCAATTTTTTCTTTCAAATTGATGATTTCTCATGAAGTCCTTAAGTCACAGAAAACATACAACAGACACAACATGTTTTTAATACCATAGGACCCTGAAACAATAGCCTAATAGATACTGGGCTGCAATTCAAATAGTCCGTTCATTCCAAAGGAATCGCTCCCGCTTTGATTTGTGCACATCATTTTTAATTAAAAGATAACTTCATTGGGCACTCTTACGGAGATAACAATCCACGCATCAATTATATCCAGCATCTTTGTACATATGTTGTCATCACTCATTTCTAGATATTTACTTTCTCTTGAGCCCTTGGTATCCGTTCCCCACTCCCACCCTTGTGACCCCTTGATAAATTTTAAATTATTGTTTGCATATCTTACACCAACAGCTGTCTCCCAGGAAGGAAAGAGTTTTGTCTCATCTCCTACATTATAATTCGAGTGCTCTTTTCTTTTCTCTGAGTCCAGCATGTCAGAGGTAACTACCCTAAGGCACAGAGACAGCAAAGCAAACACGGAAGTAGCCATCCATCACTGTCTGAGGCGGGGGGTGAGGGTGGGGGTAGAGGGGGACACTCTGGGACTGGAGTCCCTGGGAGACAGGACACCTGGGCAGAAAAGACCAGACACTCTGAACCTACTTTTGTGACCTTGAGCTGGTGAGTTTTCTTTTCGGAGTCTCAGGTATTTCCTATAATTAGAAAAGGGGTGTGGGAGTGAAATTAATCCTTCATCCGTAACACCCAAGGGTTCCTTTGTCAATGTTCAACAGCTGCTCACTTCCTTCCGCTTCCCCAGGAAGAAGTCTTTTCCAATGGTGGCCTCCACCCAAACCAAATCACTTAACAGGTGATCCAACACCACGAACTATAATGCTCTGTTCACAAAGTGACACCCTGACAGCTAATTCCTCTTTACACCGTGTTGACATCAGGAAGCAGTCACAAGAATTCTCATCAGAGAGGGTCATCCCATTTGTTAAGAAGTTGACATTCATAAAGTCCGTGTCCAGGTCAGAAATTGTAGGGAAGGTTACAAAAAAATCTACAGGAAGGCTCAGATAAAAAAGAGTTTGTTATCAGGACTAAAGGGAATCTTTCTGAGTCCTAATGAGAGGAAGCTTCTCCGTCCTCCTCTGAAATCATCCAGTGAATCATCTCCCTGTGTGTCTGACCCTCTCTGGGATGCATGGTCTGGTGGGTCTGTCTTGGCTTTCTTTGCTGACACTTCCATGTTGGCTCCTCTTGAACGTGGACTAGACGTGGCACTCCGTGGAATTGGGCCTGCCCTCAGCATGGTCTTGCAGCTCAGCCAACAAACCGTCTGCTCCACTCGTGCTCTGTGAGTCACGTTCTGGAGAGAATGTGATTGGTGGCTGGCCAGCCAGTGACTCGGCTTCTTTGGTCCAATCAACTGTTGCGAAGAGGGAACGATAAAGTATTAATCAGGCTGTTCTTTGGGTTTGGGAATGAAAACCTTTAGTTAGGGTAGGTTGGGTGTGGCAGGCAAACCAATGGCAGAGCAGGCTCCGAAATGATTCGTCGATGACATCAAAGCATTCACTTCAGAGAGCAACCTTCAGCAAGCCTTCAGGTTCCAGGATGGCTTCCTTGATGGGGAGAAAAACCAACACGCCAATCAGTCCTTTCAGTCCCCAGAGACTCCTGGTGGCTGTCTGACCCCTGGCTGCTCCACTGCCTTGCTGCCAGTAGTCCGCTCTGATCGCAGGCGTGGACAGGACATCTGCGCTTGTCCCGCTCTTTGTATTCTCCACGGCCGGCCTCGGTGGCTTCCCTCTGGCTCCCTCTACAGACTGTAGATTCGATGGGTGCTCACACAGCCCTCCTGTCCAGCTGGTTCGGGATCCCTCCCTCCCTCTCCCTCTTTCTTTCCCAACACAGCTGAGGGCCTGGCCCGAACATGGCTGAGCCCTACGACCTGTGAGCTTCCCTGGAAGGACATATCTAAAGCACCAGGTTGCACTGCGGCACAGGGTCAGAAGTGGCGTGCGATTTAGTTAGCTTAAATCCAGATCTTAGCCCTTACAATGAGCTATAGACGCTGTCTTTCAGGCAGTCCTGCAAAACAGCACTAATAATACTCAAGCCCTATGGGTCTAGGAAAGCAAAACGAGATGAATGACACGTAACTAGCACATAATGAAAAATGAGAATAATTGTATTATTATCAGTATTAATATTTCCCAGTTCTCGGTAAGCAGGAGGCATTTTTCTGCTAGGCAGCCAACTCCACATTTCTGAGTAATAGGCTCTTCTCTCCACTCCATCTTTCTTACAAGGTCACTGTTGCATGGGGGTGGTAAAGGAATGATAGATATATTTATAGCAGTTAGGGAAACTGCATTTTCGGTTTGGAGAACTTCCCCTGCTTGAAACTCTCTCCTGTAATAAAAGTTTAAAGTCCTTTCCTGCAGCAAACCTTCCCCCAACCTCCTTCTTCTCTTAAACTACAGCATCAATGTCACATTGAGGTTTCTTTCTGTGTGCAAGTATTCCTGTACTAAAATATATTTCTTACTGTATTTCAGCTGAAGGGGACATTATTTCTAAGTAATTTTTCCTATGGCCAGGATGTATACAGTAATTAAGGCATTATTTGTAAACAGGAACAAGAAATAACTTATAGCTTATGTGCAATCATTTCAGTCTCTCACAAACTTACACATTTATGCATTTGAAGAAAACCCATGAATACAAACAGGCTCTTTATTCCAGTAAATGAGATGGTGGTGTGGAGTGAGTTGCAGGAGCAAAATGTGGGGCACATAATTGAAACATAAGATGGAACTATGGATTGTAGAGGCATGTCTGCCCCGCATCATACTCTGGCACAGGCTGACTATAACACGACTGCTCTTGTTCCCCATCTGGAAAATGATGGTGCTTTAACTGCCCGGGAAGTATAGAACAAGATTCTATTGTTAGAGAGGAGGGAGCGTCCCTCAAAAATTCTTTTGGTTTTCGGGATCCCAATGGGCAAATATTCAAAGCTAGAATCTGGGAAATTAGAATCCTCCTAAAGCCTGAAATATGTCATCCTTAATGAACAGAATCTGTGGCATTTGAAGAACATGCTTATTATGAATTGAACTGTGTTCCTCAAAAAGATACGTGAAGTCCTAAACCCTGGTAACTATAAAGATGACCTTGTTTGGAAATACAGTAGTTCAAAACGTGTTATGGGTTCTATCGACATGAGGTCAGAGGGGAGTAGGGTGAGTCCTTATCCAATCTAAAGGCTGTTGTGATAGGAGAAGAAGGAGATGCAGGACGTCAGAGATATGACATACCTATGAAGAAGTAGCTAAACTCCAAGAAACACGTGGGATTACCAGAAACTGGGAAAGGCATTAGGATCCCGTAGAGAACTGAGAGAGAGTGTGCTCCAGCTAATACATTGATTTGGACTTGGGGGTCTCTGGAATCCTGAGACAACGATTTCGGTTCTTATGAATAACCAAGCTTGGTGTGTTTTTGTCGCAGCTCTCCTAAGAAACTAACACTTCAAACTCGTGTGTAAGAGTAGAATGGTGTGCCACAGGACTGGAAAAGATGGATTTTTTTTGATAGATCATTAGGTTGTTCTTCAAAGGAGACCTGAAATGGACTTGAACTCTCATCTTTCAATTAAGAGACACCACCCAAGGGTCTGAGGAGCCAATGCAGTGAAACCCGTGAGAATTGGAATCTCACAGGCCTGTCTTCTTCGCTCATCTCTAAGTTCCCCACCTTCGGCCGGGGGCAGTTCAGGCCTACCTCATTTCTACTGCTTGTTTTAGTGGGGAGTATTGGAGCTTTCCTTCTCAGGAATGTTCTGTCTGTACACAATCCAGCTTTCACAGGTCTTACAGTCCAGCCTTGAAATCCATGGCCTCACAAAACAGTCCCTCACACCATTGAAGTCATTTGGACTCTTGGTGAACCCAGAACAAACACTAAACCAGAGTCACTGCCATCAAATCAACAGTGAGTCTTAGCGACCTTATTGGGCAGGGTAGAACTGCCTGTGTGAGTTCAAGGCTATAGCTGTGTAGGAGTCAAAAACCCCTTCTCTCTCCTGCAGAGCATCTGGTGGTTTTAACCACTGACCTTGAACTTGGCAGCCTTACAGGTAATCGCTATCTTCACAAGAGCAGACAACTTCATCTTTCCTCCTGTGGATTGGCAGGAGGGTTTGAACTGCTAATCTTGCAGTTCAGCGTTTCAACCCTTACCCGACAACCCCACCAGGGAAATTAATGGGACTCGTATGTTGTTTAGGCAAAGGGACAGATGAATGGGTAATTAACGAAAAGGAATCACATCTGGCAAAGACACCGCATATAAAAAATTACTAAACCTCACTAATAACATAAAAGTTACAAGCAAAGTCATGAAGCGGCATTTTTCACTTTTTAAATTGGAAAGAAATTAAACAGTCTGATTGATAAGAGTCCAGCTTTGGGGAGGGTGTTGGAAAGAGCACACATATTAGTGAGAATGCAAATTGACATAGAATCTTTGAGAAAATCTGGCAATAGATCTAAACAATGGAAACCTCAACACACTTTGACTAAGAAATCCCACCTTAAGGAATCTGCTGCACCTGAATACTCACACATACATGCATATGAACAGATGACGGAATTTTTGTCAGCAGTGCTGGCTGTTCAGTGTGATCAGGTCGAAAGACCTGAAACCTGCCTTGTAAATATGCCACCAAGACGGCCCTCTCGCTTTCGGATCTCATTTTAGATGGTCTGTTACACTCGTCTTTCTTATATTTCTACATGGGTCCTCAATGGTTGTTGACAAAGAGAAGCCTTGCTGGCCTAGTGAGTTGTGTGTCAGGGTGCTAACTGCAAGGTCAGCTGTTCAAACCCACCCGTTGCTCCTGTAGTAAAAGAGGAGGCTTTCTGCTCCTATCAATATTTCCAGTCTCAAAAACCCAAGAAGGGCGGTTCTACCTTGTCCCATGGGATCATTATGGGAGGAAATTAACTCTGTAGCGAGGAGTCTGGATTTGGATGGGGGGTGTTTTTTGTTTTGAGCAGTCAACCAAAGTCATTCAATACATCATCCTCATTGATAATCTTTTATTAATTCATCTTAAAACCCACTGCCATTGAGTTGATTCTGCCTCAGAGAGCTCTTATATAGGGTTTCTGGGTCTGGAACGCTTCATGGGAACAGACAGCTCCTCATTCTCTCCAGTTAGCAGTCCAATGCTTACCAGACAGTGGCCACTAGGGCCCTATCCGACATTCTAAGTGCCTGGTATAGTCTACTACTGATATAAGTGTCTTCCTCTCTACTGGTCCTCCCTCTCAATTTATCATTCCCAAAGATTAATTGGGCCTTTGCATCCTGCTAGCCTACCTACCACTTCTCTGCCACTTTGTCATCCTGTGGTGGCTGTAGATTGTTGTGAGGCTGAAAACAAAGCCACTGTGATTTAGAACCTTCGTCAGGGCCTTCAGGTGGACAGTTTTCAGCAGAGCATGCAGCCTAGACCAGGAAGAAGAAACTTCTGAAAAATTAGTCATTGAAAAGTATATGAGTAGAAGCTAAGCATTATATGTTACTGGGCCAGAAGATGGGACCCTCAGGTGTGAAGGCAATGAAAACTTTGCTGGAGAAGGACTGCCCGCTCACAGCAGAACCAGCCTTGCTGTCCTGGATGAAGCAAAGCTCTCAGGACCTTCATTTGCTGATGGGACACGACTCAAAATGAGAAGAAACTGCTACAAACATCCACCATGGAATGTCTAGTGTATGAATTCCAAGAGAATTAGAAATCACAAGAAATGAAAAAGAATGCCTGATGATCACTATCCTAAACATTAGTGGTGATTGGCCATGTTGGATAGGAATGGTGTAACGTTGGTGTGACATTTGAAGATATATTCTGAAGCACCACACTGTCGGTGATAGGACAAGGGAAACTAGTGTTAATACAGCCATTGTTTGATTTTATGCCCCAATCACTAAAGCCAAACAGAAGAAACTGATGACTACTGTCAGCTGGAGTCTGAAATTCCTCAAACATGTCATCAAGATACATTGATAATTACTGGTGATTACATGTGAAAATTGGAAGCCAAGAGAAAGGATCAGTCATTGGAAAATGTACCCTGGATAAAAGAAGCAATAATAGAGATCATGTGATAGACTTTTGAAAGACCAAGGACCTATTCATTGCAAATACCTTTTTTCAACAACATAAATGTTGACAATGCACTTGGAACTCAATCAAGTATATTACATCTGTGGAGAAGATAGATAAATTCAAAATCATCAGTCAGAACAAGGCCAAGGATTACTGTGAAGTAGGCCACCAATTGCTCATATGTAAGTTCAAGTTGAAGCTGAAGAAAATTAAAACAAGTCCAGAAGAGCCAAAATATGACATTGAGTGCATACCACTTGAATTTAGAGACCACATCAAGAACAGATTTGACTCACTGAACATGAAAGACTGAAGGCCACACGATAATTTTTTACTGGGTTTCACCTTCCAACAGTCAAATAACAAATGAATCAGCTTCAAATAGATTGTTGCCTGTTTTCCCACAGCGCTTGAATTCTGGCACCAATACAGGCTGAGTTCTCTGGGAACTGGTGCTAAGATGAAGTTTAGGGTGCAGAATGTTTATTAGGAATCAGCATCTGTAAGGGAAGTTGCAGAAAGCGGCATTAGGGAGAGGAAGATGTTACACAGTCTCTGGTGCAGCCTTGGCCAACCCAGAGTAGGTTCTGGAATCATGATGGCCCATTAAAATGTCTTGTGTTAGGCAAAAATTGCTAAGCTTTTCTCACTCAATCACCAGATGTGGGTTTCCTCACACCCATAGGACATCAAACAAGATGACTCCCATCAGCTAGCAGTTACCTGCTGATTTCTCTAAAACATGAAGTCCTTCCTTGAAGGTGGACCTTGGCAAAGAATCACTGTGCCTACTGCAGGCTAAAACCATTCCTATGGGATTCTTGCCCAAAATGCAAAGCCTGAAAATTACCATGTGAAAAAGACCAAACTTAAATTGGACAGCACTCTTCTTCAAATTAGCAGGCCTCTCTTCTACAAAAATGTCGGTGTCCAAAAAGACATAGAGAGGATGAGACTATTTTCCAAATTAAAGGAGTAAAAGAAAATCCTCACGACAACTTAATAAGTAATGTGATCCTTGCAGGGAGGGCAAGGAAAGCAAGATGAAGCAATAAAATAGAGGGTAGATGGATATTGACTTAAATGAAGGGGAAGATAGTCTGCCACGAGAGGGAGAAAAGAAATCAAAATGAGGGAAGAAGTTGGGGAAGCTTTGGGGAAGTTTGGTAAGTTTCATAAGTTGTTGAATGTAAAATGCCACCTAATTCATCACTTTTAAACACTATTTTAATAAATAATATGATTTTAACTTAGGTCCTATATTCAGGGGAAGAAATAGTCATGAAGGACATGACTTGGATGATAAGGATCTGAAGATGGTCCCTACACAATCGCTGCAGACAAAGTGGGTACATAAACAAATGTGGTAAAGAAAGCTGATGGTGCCCAGATATCAAAAATACAGTGCCTGGGGTATTAAAGGCTTGAAGATCAACAAGTGGTCATCTAGCTGAGAAACAACAAAGCCCACATGGGAGA
The DNA here is from genome assembly GCA_004026705.1 of Nesogale talazaci. Classification (NCBI taxonomy): domain Eukaryota; kingdom Metazoa; phylum Chordata; class Mammalia; order Afrosoricida; family Tenrecidae; genus Nesogale; species Nesogale talazaci. The sequence continues at coordinate 9,791 of PVJH01010905.1, forward strand.
AGTAAACCAGCCTGTGTGATCATAAGGTGTTGATGGGATCAAGTATCAGCCATCTTAGACCCAGAACAAAATCATGCCCAATGAGGTGGGAGAGGGGCATGGAGCGGAGACCAATGCTCATCTGTAGGCACCTGGACATCCCTCACTTCAATTCTACCTTACAAATCGGATTAAACCAGAACATGCACATTGCTACAGATAAGAGCCTGTGACACAGGGAATCCAGGACAGATAAACCCTTCAGGGCTACCAATGAAAGTAGAAATACCAGGAGGATTAGGGGAGGATGGGGGGAGAGAGATTTGATCATAAGGATCAAACTATAACTTCCTCCCAGGGAGGATGATGAAAGATATGAAAATAATAATCTATAACTTAGCAAGAGTTTGTGAGGGAGAGTAGGTGGTGAGGGAGGGAGGGGGAAGAAATGGGGAGCTGATATTCAGGAACTCAAGTGGGAAGTGAATGTTTTGAAAATGATGATGGCAGCATATGTGCAAACGTGCTTGACACAATGGACGAATGCTTGCATTATGTTAAGAGATGTAAGAGTCCCCAATAAAAGTATTTAATAAAAAAAAAATCTGAAGATGGGCAGCAGATTAAACTCTAGTATCAATATTAAATGTCTTGATCTTGATCACTTTAATTTAAAAGTTGAAGCTATGTGAAAATTTTTGCATTGCTACATATTGAGATAAGATTTTTAGACATATTGGTTTTAATTATGTCGTAATTAATATTACTATTTTTTCAGTTTTCACTTTTTATTGTTCATTGTATGAAGGATTACAGAGAAGACCATCAGTTTTTTTTTTTTGGGGGGGGTGGTCATCACTGTCGTCTAGAGTGGGGGGCCCAGCCTTGCTCCTGGAGAGCTGCTGTTGGACTTGAACCACCAAGCCAGTGGGCTGCAGCCTCACACGCAACCACTACGCCACCGGGGCTCAGCCCCTGGATCTTTTGAGTTTCATCATTTTTAGGGATAGGGCGATTGCAGTTGCAATTAGATGACTGCTCATGAACTTTTAACATGTTGCTCACCAAAGCAGGCTGTAGAGAATTGCCGATGTGAAAAATGATGGAGGCAGAGGAAGACACGGGAGGCTTTGGAACGTTAAGGGCAACTTTAACTTTAACAAAGGAAAGTTAGAGACACATATGATTTTATCCACAGTCCTGCAAAAAATGGAAATGTACAGGTAGATGTGCAGATGGACACATAAGCTGAATAGGGGTGGGCGGAAGACTGGGCACATATCCACAAATATATATGTATATATATTGGTTTGACAGAAGATAGCTGTATATGTCTATTGACTTTGCTGTAAATATATCCACAAACGTGGTGGCACATTCAGCGAACAAAGTTATCAGGGCTTCTTAGGCATAGCTAACTAATGAGCCTGGAGGCCAGGGTCATTGTTTAAGGGGACACTAGGTCAATTGTCAATTTTTAAGATGTCCTGGTGGTGCTGTAGCTGAAGCACTGGGCCCCTAAGTTGCTGGCATGGGGGAAGAGTTAATCTGCTTCCGTAAAGACGTATAGCCTCAGAAACGCTTAAGGATTAGATCTGCTTGATCCTTACAGGGTAGCTCTGAGTCAGAACTGACTTCCTATTGGTGGGTGGTTTTTTTAAAATTATTTAAAACAACACATAGTTTGCCTTCTTTTAAAAGAATTAAAGCTTTTTCTTTAACTCAATATATCCCATAATAGTAAATATAAAATTTTTTAAGTAAAACAAATACTCATTATAAATTTCTTTATGGAATAAATTATATTCTCTTCCTTTTCTACTGTCTTCTAGTTTTCAAAGTCAGCATATCCCAATAATAGATTTAAAAATGCATTAGAAATTCTTCAACAGAATTTAGCTTTGGTAAAGTTTACTCTTGCAAAGGAAGATTCACAATCTCAGGTTATTTCAAAACTATGTTTCATGTAATTGAATCATGTCTTCAGAAATGAGGCTATGTTATGACCAACCAATAAGTATGTGCGTTTTGGCGTAAAAACAATAGAAGCAATAAGCCCACAAATATGTGTTCGTTATCACTAGTCATCATTAAGAAGGGTCTCTGATTGTTAACTATCACAGATTGTTCAGTTTTGATTTACTCTTTGTTTTGCACTATTAAACTCTGTCTTTCTCAGCCTATAGATTTTTTCTAACTTTCACTGAAAAGCTTTAAATCAGGTTAGGTATATTATGAACATATTTTTATTTTAACAGTTTTATTGACATATAATTCACCTATCATATAGTTCAAAAGTTTAAGCATATTAAAAAGAGTTGTGCACTCATCACTCCCATCAATTTTAGAACATTATCTTCTTTCTTGTACTCATTATCATTGGCTCTCCATTCCCCCTCTTCTGCCATTTTTTTACATGTCATACTTTAATAACATTTAAACCAAGTCTGTGTCCACCCTAGGTCTTCAAACTGCAATTAAGGAGAAAAATTGGAATTGACCTCTGCAATCTGTGTAGACAGGCATATAAAGGCATGCCTTACACCTCAAGGCTCCATGTGATCCTAGCATCAGAAGGAGGTGAGGATTTTCATCTGGATTGGGATTGAAGCCGGGAGCTTCAGAACTGGGGAATGGGAGTTCTGGAAAAGAGGACTTGGTGAGTCTGGGCATGTGGTGTGGGACAGAAATTTCCCAGGGCTACACAATTTCATTAATAACTTTGCTATCATTTTTTTTTAATCACTGTGCTGGGCTGAGTTGTCTAGAGAAACAAAAGCAGTGACAGTCATCTATGTAGATGAAATGATATACTTATTTATGTCAGAAAGTAATCTTATATCAAGGTAGCATCCTAGCCCAGTGCAACTTAAGTCCCTGAGTCCAGTGCAAGCTGAAGCCCTCTTCAAACTCCTGTAGCTGCAAGTCAATGACACAGAGGGTGAAGTGGGATGTAGGAAGACCACAGGCTAGTCGTGCGAAATTGCCATGATCCAGGGTTGGTAGAATATGACAGGGTGCCAACAGCTCACAGGGCCAAGCAACCCACATGGGGCTGCCCCTGGAGGCAAGAGGAGTCCCAGCAAACAGGAAGACAAAGGTGCAAAGCGTGAGAGAGATTCCCAGCTCTTCCTTTAAAGAAGGAACACCCCCAAGGAAGGTATCATAAGGCTGTGACTTGATTGACCGATTGAAACTACAGATTGAATACAGATTCAAGCTGACCCCAAATCTAATTTCCACAGTCACTTCCACTATATTTCAAAAGTCAGCCTTTAGCCATCTAAGTGAGGCATTAACTAAGTCCACCAGTCTGTGTGGTCCACGGATTGTAAATAATATAATCCAAATCTAAAGGAGGGAATGGCATCGGAGCTTAAATTGTGAACACATGATTTGCAAATGGTTGTGGATGATGGTGGAAGCCCAAAATCCATTCGCTGGGTCCCCGTATGGAGTAAGCCTCAGGTGAATCCCTTCTGACCATAATTGAAACATGTGAAAAGCCTTTCTGTCAGACAAGGAGGATTGTAAAGTCCATTATGGCAGGCATAGTTAGGTCAAAATGTAATGTCTTATCATTTGATCTCCCTTTTCCCCATTTTAAAGCTGCTCCAATTTTTTTAAAGTGAGGGGAAATACATGTGGATCAGTGGTTCTCAATCTTTCTGATACAGTTCCTCATGTTGTGGTGACCGACCCCCCAACTATAAAATTATTTTCTTTGCTACTTCATCACTGTCATTTTGCTCCTGTTATGAATCGGGTGACTCCTGTGAAAGGGTCGTTCGACCCACAAAGGGGTCACGACCCACAGGTGGAGAACCGCTGCCTTAGAGGCTCCTCTGTGATCCTGGACCAGGGATGTGACTAGCCTTGTTAACATGCAGAATGCATTGGAAAGTGGATTGGTGAAGATGCAATTAGGGTAAAGTTTATCTCCCTATCATTTGATCTTCCCTACGATCCATTTAAATTTGTTCAAATTTTTAACATTTTCCGCATTCTTTTCTATTGAGATTTTTATCTGCCTTACTTTGTTTTTCTTGTTAAGCTTGCTGTTCTTTTAATGTTTTTCTGAATAAGAAATTTAAGATAAAAAAATCTAAAGAGACAATAATGGATTAATGGTCCCATGGGGGTATGGCAGGTGAGGTTGGGGTAAAATAGGTAGCTAATAATGATGAGTACAAGAATGAAGAAAATGTTCTAAACCCTTCTGATGTGATTGAATTGTATGAAATGTTAATTATATACCACTAAAACTAATGGGGGGGGGGAAGCCATCCTTAAAATAGTCAACCAGATGAAATCAAATGGTCAATGTTTCCCAGAGAAGGGGTAGGAAAGCTAGATTATTGGGGGGGAAAAAGCTAACAGTGATAACACATTATATTTAAAAATTAACCAATGTCACTGCACAATCTGTATAGACATTGTTAAAAAAAGAACCAAACTTGCTGTAAAACCTTCATCTAAAACACTATAAAACATATATATTTTTAAAATCACCCTTCACATATGAAGGAACCTCAAAAAATGTGTGGAAAATTCCATGAGCTTTTCATTCACTTTTCCAGCAACTCTTTGAAGCCCCACATATTAGTGCCATCGTTATACACGTTATTGTGCTCTTTGGTGAGCATCCTCTTTGATGGTCATACTTTGAGAAGACAAAGTGTAAGATAAAGTTTCTTCTTTGCATCCTGGGCGTTCTGAAGCAACATGTCCACCACTCAACAGAGGGTTTTTACCTATTGTTGACAAGACCCACTGCCCCCAAACTGCATTTCGTTTCTTCACGCATTGAAGGAACATGGTGCAGTCCTTGCGTGCTGGGCACCAGTGACACAACACAAAGGGTCTATGTATGCCGTGGTCCATTCCTTGAAGGCACTCACACGAGAATGGGGAGAAACATGCGTATAAAGGCAATGGCAGGGGCTGAGGCTGAGTGCGGGACTGTGGCCCACAGGGCTGGTGGTTCAAATCCAGCAGCAGCTCTCCAGGAGCAAGGCTGGGCCTCCCATTGCCACCAGAGGGCAGTGATGCCCCCCCCCCCAAAAAAAGACAATGACAGCCCAGTGAGTCAAACATAAATAAGAAATCTGACCCCCCAAGTTATCAGGGATTTCAAAAGGATGGCTGATTAAGCTGGAGAGAAACACGGAAAGTGTTTTTACACAAAATGGTGATGTTTGAGGAGATGTGTTAATCTGGGTAGACTAGAGAAGCAAATCCATAGACATTCATATATGTGTAAGAAAGAATCTACTATGCAAGAGCAATTGAATATTGAGAAAACAGCTCTGCCCAGTTCATATTAAGTCCATAAATCCACTATTAGCCCATATACTAATATATAAAGTCTATAAAGTCCTCTTCAGACTCATGAAACACAAACAATGAGGCCAAATCCAAGAAGATCACAGGTCAGAGGTGGGAAGTTTTGTGGATCCAGTGGTGTTGTGAGCATCTCAGTGCTGACAGGGGTCTCCATGTGGCTTCTCCAGCTCCAGAGGTCTGGCTCCATCAGCCTCTAGTTGTCTTCTCCACAAGGATGTCTTGCAGGGAGTGAGCTGGGAGAGGGAGTATTCCCCGCCTCTAAAGAGGAATGCAGGATTCCCAGAGGCCTCAAGAGAAAGCCATGCCCACGCTGAGGCCTCTTTGGCTATGGCCTGATTTGAGTGCACTCCTTCACTCCTAATCCTCTCAAACTGACAAACGATTCAAGGAGAGTTGCAGGAAGAAGAAAAGTTTATCGGGCAAGCGGCCAGTTACGATCAAAAGGGCGACATTAATCCCGGGGCAAAGCTCAGCGGGGCAGGAAAGGAGGAAAGGAAACAGGAAACACAGGGAGGAAGTGGGAGAAGGAGTGGCCTAGGGATGAGTTGAAATGTGTCTGGATGGTGGAATGAAAGGCTGATGAACTGCTCTATAAACTGTCACTTGAGTCACAATAAATTCATTAGATGGATTGTGGCAAAGGGTGGGGGAGGGGGTTTGTATGAGCAAAGACGTAAGCATCTAGAAGAGAATAAACAATTCAGAGCTCCAGCTTCGAAAACCCCGGAGAGCAGTCGGAGTTGGAATTGACGCAACAGCAGTGGGTTGCACTTGGGTTTGGATTATTTGGGGGGTGAGGGGGTGAGATATGATAGTAGATAAGACTGTATAACAGCATGAATCAACTACACGTGAAAAGAGATAAAAAACTGGAAGTCAGATAACAAATGGGGGAAATCATAAATCATACGAGACAAAGAATACCACAAACAGTAAGAGAAAGAAAAGTGCTTCCATCATGAACTAGATTAGGGACCTGAGCAGATAGATTACAGAAGAATTGTTATTCATTTTGTTCACTATGGCAACGCTCTTTTAACTTAGAGGTGAATGTTCTTATTCAGGATGCACACTGTGACAAAAATATATTATCTGTTTTTTTTTGTCAAATGTATTGCTATCAAGTTGATTCTAACTCATTGTGATTTGATATAACATGTAGAACTGCCCCTTTGGATTTTTGAGGCTATAAATCTTTACTGGAATATAAAGCCTTATCTTTCTCCCTTAGAGCAGCTGGTGGATTTGAACTATTTACCTTGTGGTTAATAGCCTAACAAATAACATACTATGCCAACAGGGCTCCTTTTCCCAACTGTCCTAGCACTCAGATAAAATCAAAACAATCAAATAAGACCTCATTGCACCTATGTAATAGACAAAGCTTTTATTATTAGTAGTCTAAATTAAAAGTAACCCCTGCCCCTGGCCAGGGTAGGTTGGTTGATGCTTCATTAATTGAATTTAGCTCTTCTGGGGTCCGATTGACACTAGGTATTGAGATTCTTTAGAATATTCCTGCTGCTATTGGGTTCCTTTTCTTGAAATTCATCCTGAACAAATTAGATATTAAAAACATTTGCATAATAAGCCCCTGTGACCATCCTGCAATTTTTAGAAAACCCATCAAGATTATCCCTTTGGAGTGCCACCTCCAAAAAATACCCTAGCCCCTCTCTGCCTCGGATTGAAATAGTCTAGCAGATACCCTCAGAAGCCACTGTTTTGACAGCATCCTAATAAGACTTAGGAGAGTGTATTACTGAAGAAACTTATTTGCAGCCATGCATTGATCAGAGACAAGTTCAAACACATTTTGTTTGGTATAAACCTGTGGACCTCTGGTGGCAGTACTGCTTTACTTACCCTCATATTTTAAAAAAATGTTTTTCTTTATTATGAACATGTTTATTGTTCTATGCTTTTTGTTGCTGGTCTCTGCTTTAAAATATCATTTTATTGGGTGCTCATACAAATCCCATCCCAATTCATATCCATTGTATGTAAAGCACATTTGTACACTTGTTGCCATCATCATTCTCAAAACACTTTCTTTCTACTTAAGACACTCTATTTCAGCTTTTCATATTTCCCCTCCTTCCCTACTCCCCACTCCCTCATGAACCCTTGATAATTTATAAATTATTATTATTTTTGATATCCTATACTGTCTAATGTCTCCCTGTTTTCCATACCCCAGGGAGGAGGCCATATGTAGATCCTTGTAATCAGTTTCCTCTTTCTACTCCAGCTTCCCCCCACCCTCCCGGTATCGCCACTCTCCCCACTTGTCCTGAAGGGATCGTCTGTCCTGGATTCCCCATGTTTCTGGTTCTTATCTGTACCACCGTACATCCTCTGGTCTAGCTGGACTTGTAAAGTAGAATTGGGATCATGATAGTGGCAGGGGAGGGGGGGAAGAAAACATTTAAGAACTAGAGGCAAGCTGCATATTTCATTGTTGCTACACTATACCCTGACTGGCTGGTCTCCTCCCTGCAATGTTGCTTTATTTACAGATGGGCTTTGGGTCCACAATCTGCACTTCCCCACATTCATAATGAAATGACTTTTTGTTCTTTGATGCCTGATATCTAATTCCTTCAACACCTTGTGATCACATAGGCTGGTGTGTTACTTCAATGTGGACTTTGTTGTTTCTGAGCTAGATGTTCGCTTGTTTACTTTCAAGCCTTTAAGACCACAGACACTATGTCTTTTGATAGCTGGGCACCATGAACTTTCTTCATCACATTTGCTTATGCACACACTTGTCTTCAGTGATCATATCAGTAAGGTGGGCATGGAACTCATCTTCATATTTTAACCAGTAATTCGTGCTTGATATAAAAGCTGGAATAGGAAAAAAAATATATGAACTGGAGAGTAAAGTTAGCAGTCTCTCACCTCCTGATTTCAAAACCTATCCCATAGCCATGGTAGTCATGTGCTAGCACATGAGCCAGGGAAAAAGCTCAGAAGACAAGGATGGATAAGATAGAAGAACAAAATGAAACGGGAGACACGAGTGGGAAGAGTGCTGTTACATCATGGAAACTGCAGTCAATGTCACAAAACAAAATGCTGAATGGAAAACCATTTTGCTCTGTAAACTTTTACCTAACTCACAATTAAGATGTACAACGTATACTCTAAAGACACACATACACTTTCCTTTTGTAACAGACTTATTTCACTCAGCTAGCACAATGACAGACACACAAACCAATGGAAGAGAACTGAGAACCTAGACACAGTCACCTTTGACAAGGGGCTGAGCCACATTAAGTAAGTTTAGAGGTAGTCTCTTTAACAAATGGTAATAACAAAACTGGAAATCCATGTGCAGAAAATGAAACAGGACGCATGTATCATCTATATCATCTACAAAAACTAACTCAAGATGAATCAAAGACCTAAATCCAAAACTTAGAAATAAAAACCATCAACAACAAGATAGGGACAAATTTAGGGGCCCCACTACATGGAATAAGCAAACTATCGAACATAAAGAGCAGATGCCAAAATGCATGAGTGGGACTTCCTAAAATTAGACACTTGTGTGCACCAACTGATTTCACCAAAAGAGTAAAAAGAGAATGCTGGGGAAAACATTTTTGGCAACAATATAGTAGACAAGGTACTAGTCTCTAAAATGTACAGAAGACTTCAACAAGAAAAGGACTAATAATCTGATCTAAAAAGGAGCGGAGGAAATGAACAGATGCTTTAACAAAGAAACCACTCAGGGACTCCCCAAACAAAGAATTGCTTTCAGTACAAATCAAAACATAAATGAACTATCACTCCACCCCAGTTGTCCTCCAATCAAGCTTTGACCTGATTAAACTCCACCTACATGTTCCTATTGGCCTACTTGACACAATATACCTAACTATCACATATATATTTATTAAAATGTTATATCTGTGTGTGTGTGTATATATATAATTTAAAAAAGAATCATCATCACCCCTTAACTTTTTCTGTAATTTTCCTTTCACTAACTTAGTGGCTATCCTTCCACACAGAGCTTCAAAAATACTTTTAATGACAGCATATTCCACATATTGTTCTACAACTTGTTTTTATAATTTAACAATATTTTATGGACAACATTCCATTCCTATTCCATCTGTCAGTATATGTGGATGTATTTAATTCTTTTTACCCGTGGCAGATGGTAATATTCATGTACCATAAATTACTGAATCATTTTCTATTAACGAATGTTTAGGTTTCCTCTTCAACAAACAGATGTAGCACTAGAAGGGCTCACTTGTCTTTGCCAAGAAATTTGGAAATGGCCCACAGACTGGAAGAGATCCATAATGGTGCCCACAACAGCGAAATGTGATCCACAGAATGTGGAAATCATTAAAGAAACTAATTAATACCATATGCAGTAAAGCTCAAGATCAAGACCAGACTCAAAAGGTTAAAAATCCAATCAAGTATGCTGAGTGAAATAAGTCTGTTACAAAAGGAAAGTGTATGTGTGTCTTTAGAGTATACGTTGTACATCTTAATTGTGAGTTAGGTAAAAGTTTACAGAGCAAAATGGTTTTCCATTCAGCATTTTGTTTTGTGACATTGACTGCAGTTCCCATGATGTAACAGCACTCTTCCCACTTGTGTCTCCCGTTTCATTTTGTTCTTCTATCTTATCCATCCTTGTCTTCTGAGCTTTTTCCCTGGCTCAACACTGCCCCTTTGATCTGCTGTGGTTGATTATTTTAAGATGCATGTATTTCCCTGGGTGTTGTTGTGCATTCACCTTATATGCCTATCTCTCTTTTGGCTGGGAGCAGAGCCACAGAGTTCAGTGTCTAGAGATCACAATCTCAGGATTGCACCAGTCACTCTCAGAAGGAAGCCTAGCTATTTCATGATTTTGAGGGGTTTTTGGCCTCATTTTCCCCACACTCTATCTAGGCCCTCCAATTGTGTCCCTTTTGGAGGAGTAGGCAGTGGTAGCTGGGCACTCACATGGTTCATTCATGTTTCGGACTCATCGTTTCCTTTCCATTTCTGGACTCTTCTTTGCTCCAGATGGGGCGCGGTCACACCTCAAATGGCCATTCACAAGTGTTTAAGGCCCTCATTAGTACTCACCAAAGTAAGATGAGTGAAGTATGTTATGCCAATTAACCCTGATGCTCCCAGAGATGGGTCTTGAGCTCCTGGCCAAGGGACTCATTCCCTAAGCTATTTGGTTATAGTTAAAAAGGTTTCATAACTTTACCCACCATCCACTCCATAATCATCATGGATATAGTTACAGCACTGTTCAAACCTTTGTAGACACATCCTCTATCAAACCAATGCGTCTTCAATGAGTATAGTCCCATTTGCCTTCCTGTCCCTGTCCAGCTTGTTTGTCTATGTGTCCACTCAGAGATCGTTACCATGGTTACGGCAGTATTGGGGACATAATACATTTACTGTGCAGCCTTACTCTCCTCTTCCTCCTTGTGTCTTCCCTTGCCTTGACGATTTTGTGCTACACTCCCTTCGTGTATATTGCCCTTCCCTTTGCCCTAGCTCATGTGCCTGATCTCCAGTGAGAGATTTACCCTCCTTTCCTCTCTCATCCAGAGTAGCCTTAAAAGAATGTTGCTCCCTGTGTATAAGTGTTTTCTTGAGTGTGTACAGTAATGATCTCATACTACCTTTGCTCTCCCTTGATTGACTAATTTCACTCAGGACATAGTGCGGCAAAGCTTTTAGGACCTTCATCAGCTGATAGGGCGTAACTCAAAACCAAACAGTTGCAGGAATCTAGTGATCCTTCCCACAGCCGTGGAGCCAATGCTGACGGGCTAGGGTTAGGGTTAGGGTGGACATTAGCGACCCCCCGTGGTTTTCTGAGACTGTAAGTGTTTGTGAGGTAGAAAACCCTGTCTTTCTCTAGGTGAGCTGCTGGCGGTTTCAAATTGCTGAGCACATGAACCACAGCCCAATGCGTCACCACAACACCCGCAGGGCTCATTTATAAGACAGGGTACACAAAACTTGAACCTATAAAAGTTAGAAATCATGACACATGAAAGAAAACACACACACACACACACAAAACCCATAAAAACCCAGGTACTGGTGAGCTGGAATGGAATGACACTGGCCATTTGAAATCAGACAATCATATGATTTACTATACTGGGAATGACAAGTTCATAATATTCATTGTCAAAAAGAGTATTTCAAGAACTACCTTGAAATATAATGCTGTTAGCGCTACAATAATATCTATATCCCTCCGAAGAAGACCCATTAATACAGCAGCAAGTCAAATTGAAACATCAACTGCTAAAGCCAGTAATGAATAAATTAAAAAATACACAGAAAGCAAGATAAGTACATCTTGGAAAGAGACTGTAAAGAAACCCAATACCATCAGCCAAAACAAAGCTAGGGCTGACTATGGAACAGAACACCAATTGTTCATATACAGGTTCAAGTTGAACCTGAAACAGCAATATAAACAAAACAGAACCTTGAATATATCTTACCTGAATTTAGACACCAGCTCAAGGACAGATTTGATACACTGGCCAGTAATGACTGAATATTAGATATGTTAGGAGATGATATCAAGAATATCGTTCATGAAGAGAGCAAAAGGTAACTACAAAGACAGGAAAGAAAGAAAAATCAAACTGGATGTCAGAAAAGATTCTGAAACCTTCCCTCGGATGTACAGCAATTCAAGAGTAAGGAAGACATAATGAAGTCAAAGAGTGAAATAGAACATTTCAAAGGGCAGCCTATGAAGACAAGGTAAAGTATGAAAATGAAATGTGCAATGACCTGCACCTAGAAAACCAAAAGAGAGGAACACTGAGCATTTCTTAAGCTGAAAGAAAGAAGGGGAAAAATCCAAGCTTTAAGCTCTATTATTGACGGACTAAGGCAAGGTACTGAATGATAGGAAACATGAAAAGAAAATGGAAGGACTAGTCCGTTACTATCAGAAACAATTGGCCTATGCTCAACCATCTCAAGAAGTAACATATGATCAAGAACCGAAGGTCTTGAAGGAAGAAGTTCTAGCTGCACCGAAGGTGTTAGTGAAAGATAAAGCTCCAGGAATTGTCAGAATACCAATTAAAATGTTTCAACCAACTGAGGCAGCACTGGAAGCACTTATTAAGCCAAGAAATTTGGGGGAAAGCTATCTGGTCAAACTGTGGGGAAAATATTTCTGTTTCTGCCATTCCAAAGAAAGGTGATCCACTAGAACGCAGAAATTATTGAAGGATACCATTAAAATCACATACAGGCAACATTTTTCTGGCGGTCATTAAAAATAGTTGTAGCATGTTCTTAAATTTATTCCCACCTTATGATAGATAGTTGTATCTATGTATGGACATACCTGTGTTTAGACCTCTGTAAGTGCCCTTTGCCTTCTAGCTCTTTCCTCTATTTCCTTCCATCTCCCTCCTGTCCCACCATCATGTTCCACCTTCATTGGTGTTTTGTTTTCTCACAGATTCATTGTCCTTGCTTAATCCCGACCAGACCTCCCACACCCTCCTTTCCATCGATTCCCAACCACTTGTCTATAGGCCAAATATTATGGTAGCAAGTGGACCTTGGGCCCTCACCCCAGTGCTCCCTCAATGCATGAACACTTCGTTCTATGAATTTGCCATTCCTCGAGGCTCACTGGCCCAACATGATCACTGAAGTAAAATGGGTGCACAAGCAAATGTGGTGAAGAAAGCTGATGGTGCCCAGCCATCAAAGGATATATCTGGTGTCTTGAAAGCCTGAAGATAAACAATAGACCATTTACCTGAGAAGAGACCACAGCCACACAGAAGAAGCACAGTAGCCAGTGTGGTCACATGGTGGTTAAAGTGGTGAAAGGTCTAGGCAATAGACATCAAATGGGGGGAAAAAAACCAAAACAAACATATATCACTGTGTGCACACATCCCCAAGGTACCCATTGAGGACATGTGGGAGCATGAACAAGGGTAGTGAAGAAAGCAGATGGTGCCCAGTTATCAAAAGATATAGTATCCAGAGTCTTAAAGGCTTGAGAATAAACAAGCAGCCATCTAGCTCAGAAGCAACAAAACCCACCATAAAAGAAGATCATTTGCCTGTGTGATAATGAGGTGCTGAAACAATCAGGTATCAAAGAACAAAAATCAAACTCAGTGGACCAATTGACTCCCGATATCACTGAAGATAAATGGATACAGAGGCAGAGTAGAAGAAATGATGGTGCCCAGCTACCAAATGATTGAATGCCTGGAGTCTCAAAGACTTAAAGATAATTGAGTCGCCATTCAGTGCAGAAACAGCAAAGCCCACATGGAAGCAGCACACCAGCATACGTGATCAAGAGGGGCCGAAGGGAGCAGATATCGCACCAAAGAACAAGAATCACATCCTTACAAAGAAGGAGGAGAGCAGGGTGGGGACCTAAGGCCCACTGGTGGGTAATTGGTCACCCCTTTACAGGGGAGTCACGGGGAGGAGACAGACCAGTCAAGGTACAGCTGGGCAGTGATGATGCACACAAGTTCCCTCTAGTTCCTGAAGCCTTCCTCCCCCCTCCAACCATCATGGTCTCAACTCTACCTAACAAATCCAGATGGACTGGAGAAGGTACACTAGTACCTTCTTGAGTACTGGGGAAACCAAGACGGATGAGCCCCTTCGGGCCAATGGTTAGATTGGAGAAGTTGGAAGGGTAGAGAGAAGGTGGGGTAGAGACGGAACCAACGGTGAGGATATACACATAAGCTCCTATTTGAAGGACGGGCATCAGGGGAGTGGGTTGGGGGAGAGGTCAGGCAGTGTAAGATATGACAGAACAATAACAATGGATAAAGTATTGAGGGTTGGTAGGGAGGAGAGGGCAGGGGAAGAGGGGAAGGGATGGAACAGCCGATACTAGTGGCTTAAGGGAAAAGGCAGACGATTGGAGAACGATAATAGAAGTGGACATGTGAGGGTGCTTGACACAGTATGTTTATTTATGTATTGTGAAAAACGGTGTATGAGCCCCCAATAAAATGATTTAAAAAAATAATTGTAGCAGTCATAGAGAAATGAGAAATTCACACTAGTCTCATAAGAGAATATGGCATGAGGGATATCAGTGCTGATGTCAAGTGGGTATTTACTGAATGCAAAGAAGCCTCGAAGATGTTTACTCGTTTATTGACTCTTCCAAGGCAATCACTGTATAGATCATAAGAAACTCTGAATAACAATGCAAAGAAGAGAAACTTCATTGTGTTCTGTACATAAACTAAAATGTCGTCATTTGACTAGAGTAAAGAGACAGTGAGCGGTTTCAGACCAGGAGAGGTATGCTGCAGGCTCATTTCCTCAGTCTGTACATCGAACAAATGATCTGAGTGCCTGAATCCTGTGAAGAAGAATGTGGCATCAGAATTAGAAGAAGGTTCATTAACAACCTTTCATGCGGAGGTCACACAACCTTCTGGCTGAGGGCAAAGAAGACTTACAGCACTTACTGATGAAGATTAAATATTACAGCCTTGACTATAGATTATCATTCAATGTAAAGAAAGACATAATCCTCACAACGGAGTCAACAGACACCATCATGATCAATGAGAGAAAAGACTGAAGTCAAGATTTCATTTTATTGCATCCACACTGCATGCTCATGGAAGCAGCAATTAAGAAATCAAATGGTGTGGGAATGAATCACTGAGCCTAGGGCCTCAACACCAATATTTTAGAGGGCAGATACCACTGCTAGTATTTCAACTGTCAGAGAAAAATTCACAAAAACAATATCCTATATCCTAATTTGGTGAGTAGTGACTGGGTTTAAAAATTTGTGAGCAGCCACCTAAGGTGCGATTATTGATCTCCCTCTACCTGGAGAAAAGACAAGTGATGAAAAATCAAGATAACACAAAAGAAATTAGTTCAACAGACTTATCGTCTTCACAGTCCAGAAAACCTATTTGGTCTCTGCATATCACTATGAACTTCTCTGAAAGGGATCACATGACAAAGTCCTGGATACCATAGGACAAAAATGTGGCACAGAATTAAAAAACGATTCTTTAAAAAAAATCTAGACTTGGGTAGGATCCCCAAGACTATGGCTCCTAGGTTTGTAAATAAACTCACCAGCCTGGTTTAATTTTATGTAAAATAATTGATGTTTCAACTACCTCAATACGAATGAGAGGGGTCAGAATGGTGACTCAGGCCAACCAAAACCCATGTGTAGATGATGGGACATCCCCTTAGAGAAGGGTCAAAAGGAAGGGGCACGCTAGCTGGGGTGCAAAGACGAAACACACAACATTCCTCTAGTTCTTTAAGATGACTCCAGTTCTACCTGACAAATCTGGCTAGACTGCAGCATGTACACTGGTATAGCTAGAGCTCTTGACACATCCAATAATGATCTGTTTTTTAAAAATAAAGAGCTCTTGGCACATAGAATCCAAAACAGATCAATCCATCGGGGAAAATCATGGGAGTAAAGATATTGTTAGGTAGAATAGTATAGGGAAAAGCGTGTCCATTATGCACGCTCGGAGGTTCGAGCTCTTGGTCAGGCAAGGATGGCACACTGTGCATGCTCAGAGGCCCAGGTTTCTGGCCAGAAGTGCTGCACCTGGATTGGCTCATTTAGGCCAGGTGAATTCAATTCATCCAATGGGGTCGCCCAGGGTCGTCAACCACGTCTCCCAGCCAAAGGACTGAAAAGGCAGGACCCTGGAGCCGATTTTCTTTCCGAGCAGCTTCCTGGCAGGCAGACAGGGTGAGAGACTCCGTGGGTGCCTGTGTAAACCTGAAACTTCTCACTTTCATAAAACTTGTTCGGACCACAAACCAGGCTCCAGGGTAAATTCTTTCTCCCGTGGAGCCAAGGACTAAGATATAAATCTCTTCTTGAGAAACCCTAACAATGTCATCAGGGTGGGGGAAAGGTTGGGTGGGTGGGGGTGACAAAGGGGGAACTGATCACACTGATCAACATATAACAATAGAAACATTGGCGAAGGGAGTCAGCGGACAGTGTAAGATATGAAAATAATAATTTATAAATTATCAAGGGTTCACGAGTGTGGGAGGGAGGGAAAAATGAGGATCTGATACCAAGGACTCAGGTAGAAAGAAAATGTTTTGGAAATGATGATAGCAACATGTACAAATGTGTTTGATACAATGGATGTTATAAGCGCTGTAAGAGCCCTCAATACAATGATTTGAAAAAATAATAATTGTTTCTATAAGGGGAACAAGAGCACTAGTGTGAAGTATTCATACCTTAGGATAATCCACCATTTGAGATCAAAAGGACAACATATACCCAAGGGCAAACTTCAGGAGGGGGTAGGAGATAAAGAGGAATGGAAACAGGAAACACGAGGAGGGGGAGGAGATGTGAGGGAACATTGGGGGATTTCATTGAATGAGATGGCACCTCTCCTCAGAATAAAAATCAACCGCTAAGAGTGGAAAGACGAAGAAAGGCAGAGGCGGGAAGGACTAAGAAGAAAGGCAAAAAGCAAAAGAAAAAACCAAAATGGCACCAAACATGGCCGCAGCCTGAATGCAGCGTTTGCTGCATGACAGCAGGCAACGCTGAAAGTTCAATTGGGTTCATTTTATTTAGTTTCCTAGCTTGCACTTTTTTATGACACTGATGTTGTCTTTCATTCTAGATGTGGCGGTCTTATGCTTATGTTAATTTCATGATTGGGATGTAGGGGTGGAGTCCAGCCTGTTCATCTGGAGATAGCCATTGAGTAGCCAATGAGGCCTCCGTGTGGGCATGGCTTTCTCCTGAGACTTCAGGGAAATCTCGTGATATTTCCTTCATGGAGATGAGAAGCTATCTTCCCCAGTTGTTGGGAGTTAGTCTCAGAGACAACAAACTGCAGACAAGACAAGATGGCAGCTAGAGCATCTGAGGAGCTGGACGAGCCAGAGGAGAAGCCACACAGCCTTACCCTGATGGAACCAGACCTCTGAAGCTGGAGAAACCACGTGGAGAGCCCTGCCAGTGCTGAGTTGCTTCTACCACCACTGGATGCTGTTGAGGGACCCTGAGCCCTGGAAGCGAGGAGCCATAGGGAGACCCCTCCCAGTGCTGGGACTCTGCACCCACTAGTCTGTGATTTCATGAGTCAAAAGATGTTACAGACTGATATCAGGCAGATGGGCTAATATTGGACTTATGAATTTGAACTGGACTGGGTTGGGGTTCTTTCTTAATGTCCTATTCCTCTTGCATATAAACCATACCCTTATATTCATATGTGTGTCTATGAGTTTGTTTCACTAGTTTATCCGGACTGACACACTAGACTATAATATAAAAAAAAATCACTGCCATTGAGTCAATGGCAATTTATAATCAGTCACCTGATTTATAGATCAGGATAGAACTGCCTCTGTGGGTCTCTGAAATTGTAACTCTTTATGGGAGTAGAAAATCTTGCTTTGGATCAAAGAGTGGCTGGTGGTTTCAAACAATTGACCTTTGGGTTAACAGTTCAACAGATAACCACTACCTCAGAATGCTATTCAAAAGTCTTTATTTGTTCATTTCATCATCACTGTCGATTCTGGGTCTGTTTCTATTGAAAACATTTTCATCTACTTGTCCTTTATATTTTTCTGCTTATTTGTATGTATGATTTGGAATTAGATGCAAAGTATTATATGTTTAGATGGTTGAATATCTAGGGTTTATTGTCTTCTCTCAACAACTCTTAACTGTAATTCATTAAGTCATTCGTCTACTTGCAGATCAATTTTTACAGCATTGTTTAGGTCAGTGTAGTTTAATCTTTACTTAAAGTTCGCTGGAGACAAAAAGGGACTGGGCTCAAAACTGGATCCTACCTCAGAGGCTAAATGACTTCTACCAGAGCCTAATGGATTTGTGAAAGAGGAATGTCATTAAAGTAGATATGGATGCCAGTGGACACCCAACATCCATTTCCAGGGTCCTCACATGGATTAAGCCTCCACTGAATTCCTTCTGACCATAGTCCAGAGATGTGAATAGTCACAGAGAATTGTAAAGTTGCTTATGACAGGTTAAAATGGAACACTTTATCACTGGGTTTTACTTTTGACCCATTTTTAAGTTGTTTTGGTTTTTAATATTTTCTGCTTTCTTTTTCTACTTTCTTTTTGGTTGAGGTTTTGCTCTGACATTGTTGTTAGTTTTTTTTTGTTCATTTGTTTTCTTGCTTCGTTTGTGTTTTGTATGAAATCCAGGATAGGTAAACCTATAGGAGATAGTAAGTGGATTAATAACTACCTAGAGGCATGTGGTGTTATGTTTCTTCCTCATTGGGCTGCAGCTCAACCCTGTCCTATAGAGTCACTGTGAGTCAGTATCAACTTCCTATCTGTGAATTTGGAGGTTCTTTGGGGGGAAAGGCATGTCAGAGAAGTTTGGGGACACTGGGGAGCTAGCAACGAATATGAAAAGAAAATGTTTGGAAATAGATTGTGGTGATGACTCACAACTCTTCTTAATATGAATGAGTGAATGATTCACTTGTATACCATATGAGAAATAACAGATGAGACCACCCTGCTGGTGGTTAAAGCTTTGGCTTTATCGTTTAGCTCCTTTGGGGAATAACACCCTCCTTTTACATTGCTTACCAATAGTTACAGGGGCCAACCACGGGCAGTAAAAGTAAATCTGACCATTGTATTCCCTTCTGGGGTGGAGGTCATAAGCCAACAGACCTGAAAGGGAAGAAATCAAACCCAGGTCCACGGAGCAGATGGTGAAGGGCGCATGTGTGTTTGGGATGCAGCACCATGGACAGGGGTATGCACACCCCTTATTAGCATAGCCCACTCCTTTCCAAATGAACCACACCTTTTACAAGGAACAGACTTCAGATTTCCCCAGCCGGAGACCCTTTCAAAACCTTTGGAAGCCTTTGTAAATTTCTTTCCGGAAAACCAGTTGCTTTAGTGGCTCCAGCTAACACTGCCTCCATGTTTACCTTCTGAAATAAAAAACTTTACCTGACTCTGTGAGGTTGTCTCCCTTTATTCTCATGTGTGATAAGCTAGGGCAATGTGAGGCCGCATGGTAACCAGTTTAGTCTTACATCCACAGTATGGTCTTTCTGAGGACTCTCGATCAAATGCCCCAGGTGTTCAATAACATTTCTCCACTCCAACTGGTCATTTTCAACCTCTCTTCAAGGGCTCTCCTAGTTGTTCAGGTCATAACTTTCCAGCAGAAGCTCTTTCCCTACAAGTCGTTCTTTCACCAACTTCATGCTGCAAGAGGTGCTTTACGCGTCCTCCCAGGGCCCCTTCTCTCTGAATCGTCCTCCTCTCTGGCACTCTTCCCCGCAAGTAACACTTGCTCAGCCTTTTTGGATTCCAACCTTCTCTCTTCAGATAGCAAGAACACTGGGCTCTGCTTAACTTCCCTCCCTCCAGAAATGCCTCCAGGAAGAAATCCGGGGAAATATTTGGGTTCATCTTGCCTGCTTTACCTCTTTTCAATATCACAATCTTAGATCGATTGTCTCATGACTGCATATACATGTTTCAGAGTTGGTAGAGTTTCATATTTATGTTGGCAGGAGGGTTAGCTACTTTGATGACTGAATCACTCTTCACATTTTAAAAATATAAGTGTTCTGTTGCATAAGAAAGTATGCAATTGAAAAAATGTGTAAATCATAACTGTACGTGAATTTCTATTAACTGAACACACTGGTGAAAATGGCACTGGAATGAAAAAGGAGACTATTATTAGAACTCTAGAAGTTCCCTGTGATAGTTAAGATTGGGTGTCAACTTGGTGGGGTCAGGGTTCTCTGTGGTTTGGCCACTGATATCTAATAATCCTCCATGATGAGATCCAACACAATATAATTACCCAAAATGTGATCTGCTCTGAGTAACCAATCTGTGGGAAGAAGCTTGGAGAATTGTGCAACACCCTTACTCGGATCACAGCTCTGATCCAATCAATTGAAAGGAAATGTCCTCAAGGATATGGCCTGTATGCAATACATGTGGACCTTGTGGGAGAGCAGCTTGCTTTTTGCTGGGTTTGAATTCTACAGCTGACTCACTCGCTGACGCCCTGTTCTTTGGACTTCAGCCAACAGACTGCCATATTACCTGTTGATCCTAGGAGTTGACAGCAGCCACCTTACCTGCCAACTTTGGATTCATTCACCTCTGTAGCCAGAAGCCTGCCATCTTCACTTGTTGATCTTGGGATCAACCACAAGGGTCAAGAGAAGCCTCCAGCCTGACACCTGACCCATGGACTTGGAAGTTGCCTACAACAGTGTGAGCCACTTCTGTGATATAAACTTATCTATCATCTTTCTAATCATATCTATCTAATCGTATCTATCATCTATCTATCTGGTTTTGCCTATCATCTATCTATCTATCTATCTATCTATCTATCTATCTATCTATCTATCTATCTATCTATCTATCTATCATCTACCTGGTTTTGCTTCTCTAAGACACTCCCCAGTGTTCCTTCCTAAACATTAATAGCTAACAACCTAAACATTCATAACCTGACTTCCACCTCCACACACTAGATTTTCCTGTTTGGGGACATTGCTATTGCTTTGGTCCAGTGCCAGTGAGTCAGTTCTGACGGGTAGTGACCCTAGGTACAACAGGGTGAAATACTGCTCAGTCCTGCACCATCCTTACAATCTTTCCTACGTCTGAAACCTCACTGGAGGTCTTCCTCTTTTTCATTGACCCTCTAGAACTTTACCAAGCATAATGTTTCTTCTAATAATAACATGTCCAAAGTACATGAGATGAAACCTCACCACCCTCACTTTTAAGCAGCATTCTGGCTGTACTTCTTCTGAGACAGATTTGGTTTTCTTGCTGTCCATATAATTTCAATATTCTTTGCCAGCACCATCATTCACATGCATGAATTCTTACTTATTCATTGTCCAGCTTTCACAGGCATATGACTTGGGTCAGATGCACCTTAGTCCTCAAAGAGACATCTTCTTTCTTTAACATGTTTGTAGATTTGTCCGGCGTAATTTCTCCCCTGCTGCCTCCACAGGCATTAAGTGTGTATCCAAGCAATAGGAAATCCTTCACATTTTCTGTCTATCCCCTGCTATTTATTGTTTATTGGTCCAGTTAGGAAGATTTTTGTTTTCTTTATATCAGCATATAACCCATACTGAAGGTTATAGACTTTTATCTTTATCTGTCCAGATCAAAGTTAATAGTCTTCGATCTTCATTTATATGTGCTTCAAGCCCTCTTTGCTTTCAGCAAGGAAAGTTGTGCATATCACAAGTTATTAATGAGCCTGTCGCTAATGTTGATGCTGTGTTCTTCATCCAGACTATCTTCTCAGATTTTTTTGCTCAGCATACAGACTGGATCAGCATGGGGAAAGCACACAGCTCTTACACAGACTTTTTTTTAAAGATACTTTTAAAAAAATTTATTATTAATTTTAATAAATCATTTTATTGGGGGCTCTTAAAGCTCTTATAGCAATCCAGACATCATAGGCTTAAAAATACCCTCCCGCACTTAAAAATAATTTTTTAAAGTCTTTAGTACCCCCCTGTTCTGTTCCAACAAGTGCCCCTTGGTCCGTGTGCAAGTTCTGCATGAGCACATTAATTGTGCTTTTAAAGTGTTCAGGAGTGCCCATTCTTCCCCACGGCTACTGAGTTACCCGCACAGCCAGGTCACTTTAGGCATCAATAAAACGCAAGGGAGCATCTTTCTAGCATTCCCTGCTGTTAGCCAAGATCCACTGCCACCAGTAATGACATCCCTCATTCCATTTCTTCTGAACTTGGCTTGATTTTCTGGCCGCTCCTTGTTAACGTACCGCTGCAGGTACTACGGAATAAGTCTCAGCGACATCTTACTTCTGTGCTGTATGGATGACATGACTCAATTCTTCCTGCATTCTGATGGGTCGCCTTTCTTTGGCAGGAAGTCATGTTGGCACTCTTTGGCGACCGATTCCCTTTGTTCAACATTACGAGCAGGAGATTTGTCCGTGTATTTTTGTTTGTTATCTCTTCTGTTTCGTATTCCACTGGGCGAATAGTCTACAATGTAGTCAATTATTGTGGACGGTCACTGGAGCTACCTTCAGTTTAGGACAATTATGAATGAAAACTCTCCCTGCCTTTGAAGAAAGCTACCCTACACTCTTAATCTTCAAATTGACACCAGATTAGGTGACTGACACACAGACTGAACATCATCGAAGCATAGTGATTAATCACAAAATGACATGTAATTATATGTTGTAAAATATTTATGTGTTTTCCGATGGTGTCAGGTGACCCTTGTGGAAGGGTTGTTCGACCCCTCCCCTCAAAAGGGTCATGACCCACAGGTTGAGAACCGCTGTTCGAGATAGAATCTATATATGCTTCTCCAAATAAAAGCCTTAGCAGGCACTTACTTCAATCACATTTCTATCATCTCCAAAGGTAGAGCTGATTTAGTTTAGATTCAGTTTACTACGACTTTTCTTTATTCAAATAAATCAGTGTTTATTTAGATTTCCCTGGACTGCCTTTCTGTCCTTCTCCGTGGGAGGCAAACACTTCTGCTGGCCCCTGCTTGGTGGGAGGAGAGGGACTGAGACAAATGATGCCTCCCGCTCAGATAGCTCAACAAATCGCCCTGCTTCTGCGCCGCGGCTCCCCACAACTCCTGATAGCACTCCTGAAGTTAAGTGCCAAATGTGCAGTACTGCTTGTTTCATTTTAGGCCTTTGGTTATGGGAGAGGAGACCGGGACATGAGGTTTGTCAGACATCCTCAGTCACCTTTCCTCTTTGGCCTTTCCCCTGGGCCCTCCACATTCTCTGCCAGGTGCTCATCCATACCTGGGCATAGGCTATGGACTGGACACCAACCACAAGGTCAGCGGTTCAAAGCCGCCAGCCCCTCTTCAGGAGAAAGATGAGACTTTTTATTCACA
The DNA here is from genome assembly GCA_004026705.1 of Nesogale talazaci. NCBI lineage: Eukaryota > Metazoa > Chordata > Mammalia > Afrosoricida > Tenrecidae > Nesogale > Nesogale talazaci. Next base: position 33,095 of record PVJH01010905.1, read on the forward strand.
TAGCGTGACAGTCTCAGAAACCCTCACGTGCAGTTCTACCCTGTCACCACGAGTCAGAATGGATTCGATGGCACTGAGTTTCCTTTCAGTGCAGACACTCCAACCACCAAAATTGTATAATTGCTCCATTTAGTGAGATCTCCAAACTTATGAATCAAAATCTGCTTGACATCTCCATTTATAACCCTCTCAAATTTAACATACCCCCAAACATTTGATCTCTGAATCAGTAAATGACTCGCTTTAATTCATCTAATTACTTAAGCGGAGTCATACTTTAATAATCCTCTTTTTTTTTTCATCCTTCCTGGCAAACCAATCCATTATAATGTCTCTTAAGAGCTCACCTCCCGTGTACCATGTCTTGTAATGATGCACCTCACTCTGTCCCGGCCATCACCCTTGTCTCAGGCGCCGCCGTCATCTCTGCCCTGGACTATGCACCTGCCTCCAAGCTGCCTCCTAGAAAAACCCCCTTTGCCCTCTTCTACTCTATTCCCCGTCAAGTGCTCTGAGGGAGCTTTTAAGTATGCAAATATTATCTTAGTGAACACTGCCTATAAGCTGCCCTTTGTCCTTAAAATTTATTCCAAAATACAGCCTGAAATCTCTAGCATGGCCCCAAGGATTCACTAGGTCTGACCCCACTCATCTCAGCCTTAGCTGAGCTTGGTCTTTGCCCTCCAGTCACGCTCGCTTCCTTTCAGTTTCTAGAACACAAGTTCTCTCGTGCTCCAATAACCACACACTCTCTTTTTTTTTTAAATAAACAGCTGTATGGGAACATAATCCAAAAATCGCACAATGTAATAGTTCAACTATATCAAGAAACGTTGGACAGTCATTAGCACAATCAATTTGAGAGCATTTTCTTCTTTCTTCTACTCTTTGGGACGTCTCTCACATGCCCGGCTATTCTTCAACGTCCTTTCTTATGGCTGGCATCTAAAAGGAATTTCACAGAGCTCTTCTAACAGATTGCTACTTCCGCTAATGTCCTTCGTAGAACGAATCACAATTTCGATCTATGTGCTGATTTGTATTTTAAGGCCTGCCGCTCTTACCATACCTTCAATTGCCTCGCGTGTTTCGTTCACGCCTGTAGACCGACCTCGAACGGTAAATACTGACACGTGGCTGATGTCCGCGGGACATCACCTGCGGGGTGGTAGATTGAGAGAGACACTTTCCTTGCTCACCCCCGGGGGGCTTCCCACCTCCCCCCGCACCCCCTGCACCCCTATCTTCACGGCTGCAGAACTGAGTGTGGGAGACAAACGGCGGCAGTTGGGGGAAACGAGCCTTCCTTCTGTTGGAAAACCCAGCTCTCGACAGGGGACTCGGCACCCTGTCGGCGCAGGTGCGAGAGAAGCTGCCAATCTCCGTGGAGGAGGGCGGGACTAACGCGGGCCCCGGGCGAGGACGGGTCAGTGTGCTCTTCTCCCCGAACCTGATTGGTCTACGGGGAGCGGAGGAAACAGGGGCGGGGCTTGGTTCCGTCGGGCGTGAACCACGTCAGACGCGGGGCGGCCCCCCCGCGAAAGGCCCCTCCCCGGCCCACAATGCACTGCGGGCCGCGTCACTTGGAGCGGCGGGTCCCTCCGAGACAGGTATGGCCCGGCCCACCTGAGCCCTCTACCCTGCCTTCTCGGGGCCGCCGGGACCCGGCGCCGGCCACTGCCCAGGCTTTCTCTGCCCCCTGCCAGGGGCTGGGCCCTAAGTCCTGGTCCCCGCCAGCATCGGAGCCCGATCCGGGGCGGCGGCAGCCGGGAGTCGTTGGGGCTGCGGGGCCCCATCCCCTTCGGCTTTAGGGGACTAGGAGCAGCGAGGGCGGCAGTTGCTCCCCGGGTTTGGGGTGGTTCGGGCAGGGGTGCTAGGCGGGGTGGGAAATTCTCGGGCTGGTAGATGGCCCAAATACCGGCGGCATCCACCTGGCTGGGGAAGTGGCCCGAGAGTGCTTGAGGAGCCACGTCCAATTGCTTTGAGGTAGGGTGGCCTTGGAGTCAGTTCCTGTGGGTTGTGTGGGTTTGAATGACCATCCAGCCCGCAGGTGATTGGCCGCTTTGGCTCCCGAAACCCTGGAGGTTGTGGGCTGAGAGGGGAGCCCGAGGCCCAGGTGCCTGGCCTCCCGAGTGGCTGACCAGGGATAGCAGCTTTGAACTTTGCTCCCGCGCTTCAGCTTCCTGCAGCGTTTCTCTCTCTGTCTCTCTCTGTGTCTCTCTCTCTCTGTCTCTCTCTCTCTCTCTCTGTATATACTGAGAATCAGCCCCTCCTGTGCTTATTCACTCAAGCCAAGTCCAACCAAGGACCCCAGGGCCAGCCATCAGGCAGAGGACGGTGCATTCCGGTCCTAGCAAACAGGTGCAACTGGCTGGTTAAAACAAAACGCCCCGCATCCAGTTCCAACTCACTCCATGGTTAAGATCGCCAGGGACTAAGCCGCACCTCAAACTAGCTTTTCCGTCTTTGAATGGGACATCTGGGACCGTGCCCTTGGTTAATTTGAATATCGGCACTGTTAACCGTTTTCATCATTTAGGGGCTGACCAAGTTACTCAACCCCTGGGCTTATTTTCCCACGGTACCCACCTCCTTGTGGGGAAGGTTTAAAGGAGGTCGTGTGTATAAAGCTGCCTGGTCCACCGAAGGCGACCCATAAATGTGGGTAACAAACCCCCCTGGTGAGTCAGTTCCAACTTCACATGGCCATGCCACTCCCTCCTGTTGAGTTGGCTTGGTTTCAGTGTGACTCTAGGACAGAGTAGAACTGCCCTTGTGGGTTTCCAAGACTTCAGCGTGTGGGGGCAGAAAGCCTCATCTTTCTTCCGTGGGGCATCTGGTGGCTTAGAACTGTTGACCTTGTGGTTGGTCGGCAGCCCAACACATCACCCACTACGTCAGGTCTCCTGAAGTGACCAAATAGCAAGTACTGACCTGCAGCATACTGCAAAACACTATGTCAAGTCGCTTGTATTTCATTTTTAACTCTGTGAGACAGCTAGTATTAATCGTTGCAATTTATAGATTTTAGTTGTGCTCCCCAGGGTAGGATGGTATATTTAAATTTATGGGAGCAGAGGGGATGAGGACATTTAAACTTGAGTCTTGCCAGCTTGTTTTAAGAATGGTGTGTACACTGCCCGTTACTTGTGAGACTGCTAGAAAGAAGCAAGTATTTATCTTTAAAAACTAATTTGTTGTGGGGAGCTTTCTTTCATTACTGTTTCTCCGATGGCTTAGGAAGTCCTGGTCTCCGTAGTGCTTTTGCATTGGGTTGTTATCTGCAGGGTTGATGTTCGAAACTATCTGCTGTTCCTTGGGTGAACAGAGCTTTCCACTCCTATGGGGCAGTTCTGCCCTGTCCTTGATGTCACTAAATTTGGTTTTGTGGGTTTTTTTTTTTTTTATGGCTAGTGAGTTGAACTTTTGGGGGGGTTTTAAATATTTTAACCTAACCCAAATTGTGCATTTTGTTTTAGGTCTTCACTCTCAGTTGAAAATGGCCATGATTTTATCTGCCTCAGTCCTTCGTGTCCGAGATGGGCTGCCCCTTTCTGCCTCTACTGACCATGAGCAAAGCACAGGAGTGCAAGAATGCAGAAAATATTTTAAAATGCTCTCAAGGAAGCTTGCTCACCTTCCCGATAGATGTGCACTGAAAACTGGACGTTATAACATTAAGTAAGACTTCAATTTGCTCCATTCCAATTGCTTCCCTGATGATTGTCATTTCAACAACGTTTAAGTTGTTTGTAATAGGAATTAGCAGTTATTTAGAAAAACTTGTTCAAGAGTCATTTAAGTCTGAACATATACTAAGTAATAGTCATAATGTCATCACCCATCTTGCGATTCTCTGCATTTATTTCTGGCTTTAGAAATTTTATAATTTTACACATCCCAGTTACTTTATTCTTTTTTCCCCCCATCATTTTATTTGGGGCTCATATGCTATCTTATTCTTGTAAGAAGACCTGTAGACATTTATTGGGGTTCTCACATGCCCAGGATTTTGGTAAACATACTTTAATGAAAACTGTCAAGTCTTGCATGATACCCTCTCTTACGGAAGTTAAGAAGCTAAGTCAAAGGGAAGAGAGAACGTTTATCACTAACTATTGCCCGTGAAGAAAGAGCTTCATAGGCAGAGAGTGATTTTATTCATGGCGATTGAGCGCTTTTTTGAGAGGGTGACACGAACAGAGTTCTCCTCTCACTGCCATTGACTTGCTTCCAACTCAGAAGCTTACAGGACAGGGTAGAACTGCCTTGGTGGGTTTCTAAGACTGTCCCTCTTTCCGGAACTAGAACTCCTCTTTTGCCAGTGAAGGTGCTAATGGTTTCAGACTCCCGGCCTTGTGATTAGCAGCCCAATGTGTAATCTCTAAAATGTAGGCACCGGGGTGCCTAGCAGAGATCTAGACAGTGACAAAAAAGGATGCTTTGGATGAAGTACAAGCTAGGGAGCCCTTCAGTCAAGGGATAAAAGGAAGTCCAGTGATGGGGAGCATTGTGGACAAACACTATAAAATATATGTTGGCATGTGGTTTTGGAAAGGTAGGAAATGGGGTGAATTACTGAGGCTTATAGACCACGATACGGAGTTTGGATTGAGTCCGTAGTCTAAAGAGGTGTCTGGCCTGCTTTTAACTTTAAGCTGATTGTCCCGAGTGCACGGAAGAAAGGATTCTGAGAGAGGAGAGCAAGCAGATCAGGTGGGGAATCCTAGTCATTCTGGTAGAGTTGATAAGATCGTGGTTAAGAAGTGGTTAATTTGTACTGTATGTATAGTTGAATGCTTGCGTATTAACTGAAAGGTTGATGGTTTGAGCCCACCAACATTGGGCACGTCAGAACAAAGGCCAAGCAGTCAGCTTGTGAACGTCACAGCCTTGAAAACCCCTGGAGCACAGCTCCACGCTGCCACACAGGAAGCAGAAGTAACTCAGGGGCAACTGGTTTAGAGCGAAGCACCATCAGGTCTTCCTAATAGATTGAGGTGGAATGTGAGGGAAAGAAAAATCAAGATCCACCTGTAGATTTTTGGTTGAAGGAGCTGGATGGCTGATAGGCTGACGTGAGCCAAACTGAAGGTGCCGTTCAGTGATGAAAAGACGAGTTCTCGGGCTGAGCCCCGGTGGCGTAGTGGTTGTGCGCGGGACTGCGGCCCACTGGGACGGAGGTTCAATTCCAGCAGTGGGGCTGGGTCTCCTACTCCCACCACCGGAGAGCAGTGATGTCCAAAACAAACAAAAAAAAGAAAAAAGAAAAAAGAAAAAAGAAAAGACATGAGTTCTGTTCCTGAGATGCCCATTAGACATCCAGGTGGCCCCGTCAAGGTGAGTGTGAGTGTCTGAAGTTTAGTAGAGAGGGTAAGTACAGAGATTTAGATTTCAGAGTCAGCTTCGAGTTTGTAGTAAAACCATGAAACTAGTTGAGACCACCCCATGAAATGGAACAATACACTTCCAAGCCATTTGATAGTAGTTGTGCATGCAGTTGGGAATCTGATAAGAACAAGGTCCATGTGGGAGAGATTGCTGTGCTTTGATACAACTAATGTGAGCTTTTTGTGGGTTTTTCTGCAAACTGCAATCCCTATGCCTATAGGTATGCTAGTTAATTACAAAGGTACATTAAATGCCGGGAAGAAATAGGGGCTTTATTATTAGGATGAGATGGATGAGATAAACCATGTCCTGAAAATTTATCACAGTCTGTATAAGGCAGGCAAGTGAGGAGGGGTAATGAATCAGGTTGGTTAATTATGTGACTCACATGCCCCTCCTGTTACTGAGACCAGACATACATATGTGGGGAGGAGAAGAGTAATCAACCAAGAGTGTGACTGAGCATGGTGGGTTCATTAAACTGTTTGGCCTGGTGTAGGGGGTGGTGAATTGGGAATAGTTATGGGAAATGTGTGATGGTTAGAGGTTTGGGGGGGGGGGACGGGGGGGCCGCAGATCCTGGGTTGCCCTTAGAAGTTTAGATTGAGGGATGTCATTTAGATGTAGTAGGTTATAGGATGCTGCTGCTGCATTTTTGAGAGAGGTGACTTGACGGAGAAATAGTGCCAGGACAGTGGGATACAGTGTGAAGTGGAAAGGCTGAGAGAAGAGAAGTGAGGCTGAGAGGCCAGCCTAGAAGCTGTCGGATGGGAGAAGTACTCATGATTAGGGCCCAAACCGGAAAAAAAAAGTGCAAATGAAGAAGAGTCTAACCAGAAAGACACTTCGCAAAAAAAAAAAAAAAAAAGGTCAAGCCTGATGAGATGGAATCTCAATGAAGAAAAGAAGGAAGGGGTAGAAATGACTGAAGGCTTAGATTTGGACAGAATGATGCTGCTGTTGTTTGAAATGAGGGCTGAGGAAAGGGAAGAAGAGGAGGATGAAGTTTTTAAATAGAGTCTATGACATAGCACTCCATTGAGATGACAGAACAGGGTTTTTGGACGCATTCTTGTAGAATGTCTTAGCCCACTTCCAATTTTGGAGAAAAAAAATTGAAGCATTTGGATATTTTATTAATAGTCGCTTTTATTCTCAGTTTCAGCTATAGGTGTCAAAGTAGATTGTCTTAAGTATATGTTTCGAGAAAGTATGCTGGACATACAACACACTCAAAACCTTTTTGCAAATGTTTGTGCCTCTGATTTTTTTCCTTAAGAGTACAATATAGCATAGTTTTAACATCCCCTCATTCCTGCTAATTGTGAATTCCAAATTTTATGCTGTTTATTTACACCTCACCTTTTCCCACAATGAATTTGAGGAAGTTTATATTAAAAAAAAAAAAATAGAGGCCAGGTAAGGGAATCAAATGAAAGAAAATTGGGCATAGAATAATAGTCCGATGTAACATTTCCCCCTTGATATGCAAATTATATAGCCCATGCACTTGGTAAAGGCCATAAGCCCATGCACTTGGTATGTTGCTCTGAGCACTGTTTGTGTCCAAACCAAAGAGGGATAATAGAAAGGAGTAGTTATGGAATTCACGGTGCCCATCCCATTACTGAAATCTGATGGACATAAAGAGGGATGAATAGACTATAAGTAGCATTCTTCTAGTGTCCTTAATAATCTGTGTATGATTTTTTTCTTCTATTAACCCATAGTGTATGCAAATGGCCTGTGCCAAAAGCATTTTACAAGAAAATTAAGGAGTGGAATAAAGCAGCGGAAGTCTTAATTTGGCAAATGTCTAAATCCCATTGAGAAATAGCTAAAGAAATAAATGGATCCCATGGCTTCCAGAACTGTGCACAGAAAAATCTGTGTGTTGTTTTTTATAGCCATGTGTACAGTGTAGCCAAGATTCTATAGTGGGATTTTTAGTTTGTTCTTTTTTTTGGTTTGTTTTTGTCTTTGTTTTTTTGGCGTCACTGCTCTCCGGTGGTGGGAGTAGGAGGCCCAGCCCCACTGCTGGAATGGAACCTCCGTCCCAGTGGGCCGCAGTCCCGCGCACAACCACTACGCCACCGGGGCTCAGCCTAGTTTTAGTTCTTGACAAAGACCTGATTTTCATTTATTTTTGAGCACTGAAAACAAGCCTTATTAATTAGCATCTAATATATTGAGGCTTTTATGCCAAGTGACAATAAGTTTAGATTGAAAACTATACGAAGGAATTTGTGTTACCTGGCTTTTACAAGTCTTACGTGGCACCTCTTTTTCTAGACCCCCTGAATTTGCCAGATAAAATCCAGAGACCTGCCAAAGCGTCGTTGTAGCACAGCTTGTAACTCGCGCTGGCTTCTCTCCTCGCCTTACCTGGCTATTTTTCTAAACGCTCTTCCCCCCAAAGGCCTGCTTACACCTCGTTTTGATTCACCTTCCTCACTAACGAACTCACCTCCTCCACAGATTGCTGGTAGAATTTGAATACCTTTGTCCTCAATATTAAAATTTCTTATTCAATTGTAATTTCTATATGTTCCCTCTCTAACTAGTTTTATAACTCATTGGTCTGCTTTGGCTTACACTATTTTTGATTCTTCATCTCTGAGTGCTGTGGTTTCCAAACTTGTATAGAAATTTAGGTGTTCTTTTCAACACACATGTTGCAGAATGTAAGACAGAATGACTCAGGATATGTGCCAAGATCATGAGGATTTTTGAATGCATCCCTCCCATCCCTGTGTCTTGGGGAAACTCATGAACTTGGTCTGACGTGGAGACTGAATGCATCAGGTCATCTTGTGGAGTCCACTTCAAGTTGGCAGGACATGTGCCCACCCCCACAGTGGGGTGTGCTGGAGGTGGTAGTTGCTGTCTGGCTGGTGGTGGACGAGACGGAACAATGTCGGGGTCCACACTATCTTCAAGGTCTCTGGCTGTGGCCCCTGTGCCTTTTGAGTGCTTTCCACCCCTATGTAATCAGCCTGGTGCAGGCGGGTTGAAAAAGATTCGCAGCAACTCGGTAGGACAGATTAGAGCTGTTTCTAGTCATAAATGTACAGAAGCAGACTGCCACATCGTTCCCCTCGGGAACGCCTGCTGGTGGGTTTGATCAGTAACCTATAGGTTAGCCACCGAGTGCTTAACCACTGCGCCACCAGGGCGCCCTGTCACTATCGTCTCAGGCAGTAATCCAGAGGCTTGTCATTAGCCAATGTTTGGAAGTAAGTTTCCAGGCCTTTCTTTTTCATCTGTTTCAATCCTGGGAGGTCTGCTGAAACCTGTCTCTGACCCTTTTGGTATTTGAAATACAGGTGGCCCAGCTGCCTGCTTCATAGAAAAATGTGAGCCTTCCCAGGCCTTCCCCCCCACCCCCCACTGACAGATGTGGCATAGTTGCTGTGGAGTCGTCTCTGACACATGTCAGCCCTGGATGTCAGAGTACAGTGACACTCCCTGGCGCCTGTACTAGCTGATCGTCCAGGCTTTTTGGATAACAGCAGCATGTACTACCATTTGCACATATAATATTAGCTGCTTCAATATGTGTTCAGAGTGCCATGGAATTAAGTTCTTATTTTCTTCAAAAGGTTTCAACTTAGTTGTGTGTGTGTGTGTGTGTGTGTGTGTGTGTGTGTGTGTGTTAGGTAGAGGAAGGTAGATATCTAATTTCATGATTCCTCCCTCCATTCCATAGTGTTATTATAAATTATGTAAAAATGTTAAGAAAGCCATCTGTTTTATATATTGAAGGATACTTTCCTTAAACGGTAACACATGTTTAATGAATAAACTTATGTCATTCCTTAAGAAACAGTGACTAGAGCAATAATTATAATTATAAACGTTTTAAAAGTTGTCATCTGCAAGCTGGTTGTACATTTTGAGATCTGTGAGCTTCTGGAAAGAAGTTCCTTTGGAGAGGTCAGTGGTAGCCTCGAGTGAATTTCTTTTAGTGCGAGAAAAGCAACTTGTCCATTCTTTTGCTGCTGACCTATTTGAGGCCCATGGTGGCTGGGAGCCCTGTGGGTTCTCCCCTTCACGGAGGCTCACTCCCTGTATGTGCTATCAAATGCTACCTCTAGCCCCGAACACCATTCTAGACTTCCCTGCGAGATGGTTTAGTGTTGAGCAGTGCTTCCTTTTCACTCCTTGGTGGTCTTTTCCGATGACTAGAATAACAACCTCAGTCATGACCTAGTTATGGAATATGTGCCATGGCCAGGTACTTGACTTACACTAGGAGCCCAGGTGGCACAGAAATTAAAGTGCTTGATGGCTAACCATGAGGTCAGCAGTTGACACCCACCATCTGCTCTGTGGGAGAAAAATAGGATGACGTGCTTCTGTAGAGTATTATAGCCTTGAAAAACCCACGAGGCAGGTCTCTTCTCTCCTATAGGGTTTTATGAGTTAGAAACGATGGTGGGTTTGGTTGGTTTTGTCTTACTTTCATTATCATTATACTATGCATTTGCTTTGCTAAGCAGATATGGCTACTAATTAAAGTGCTTGGTCACCATTGGCACAGAAGCACAATTTGCACTGAAGGATTGTGAAGGACGGAAGTTGGGTGGAACCAGAAGCTGCTGTTTGCAGGAGTCTTGCTCTCATTGCTGTAAACGTTGGCCTCATCCCTTCCTATGTGGACAGGTGTTCTCTGGTGTGAGAGACTCCACACAGCCAACTCCGGGTGCATTTCATCCCAGTGAGCAATCCATCTCCCTCCCTGTTTCCAAAAGAGAATGAACAACTCTAGTCGACCTTTCTTGAGGCTTGGTCTGTGTCTGGATTATTTTGGCCAGAGGGTGAGGTACTCTTCATTAACCAGGCCAACCCCTCATTGCCCCCTTTGGTTGGACATCTTCACCAATGCCATGGAAGCCAAAGCTGGAGGGAGTTCCCCAAAGGACAGGAGAGAGACCTGCTAGGCAAATGGCCAGTATAGTGCCTTCACCGCTATTTTGAAGCCGTGAAAAAGGAGATCAGAGTCGCAAAGCCACTGAAGGGTCAGAGTGAGGCTTTTGGCACCAGCATTCACGTATTCTCTGATAAACAAGAAGGTGGCCCCCCCTCTCAAACCTCTCTTGACAGGGTCTGGGCCTAATTCTTCTAATTCTTGACTGTTTTTATAGGGAGAGAAATTAGCCCAGAAGGAGAATGGAGTGAAGTAAGCCTCACACTCTCCTGCCCTCTCTCTTTCTCCCTCTCCCTCTCCTTTTTTTTTTTTTTTTTTTTCACTCTTCCCCTCGCCTCTTTCCTGCCTTTAGCTGAGCAGTAACAAGTTGCAGAGCTGGGGGAAGCCTAAGTGATGCAATAACAGTGTCTCTTTGGAGATGAGAGACAAGTGTTCTAGGGGCGGGTCATGGAGGGCCTGTAGCCCACCCAGGGCACCAAACTGCTAAGGATAACTTATGTGTCCTATCTCCCTGTTTTGTGTCTGTACTAATATCACACTGTTTCCTGTCCTGTTTATCATGGGGAAATACACAGCTTTTCAGTACCACGTATGTTAAAACTTCTTGTCAACTTCTTCGAACTTAATTGCTGTTACAATACTGTTTCTCTGGGCAGGTAAATTAAGAATGACCCCATGATTAATTATTTTAAAAGATATATATATGTGTGTGTGTGTGTATATACATATACATACATATATACACGCACACACTATATATGTGTGTGTGTGTGTGTGTGTGTGTGTGTGTGGCATCACTGCCCTGGTGGGAGTAGGAAGCCCAGCCTTGCCCCTGGAGAGCTGCTGCTAGATTTGAACTGTCAACCCTGTAGGCTGCAGTCCCACACACAACCACTAGGCCACCAGGGCTCAGCCCTTTAAAGGATTTTTCAACAAAAACAAAGCATCCTCTTCTTTCACTCTGTTTGGACAATGTCAGAGCATTGGGTTTGGTGGGGACAGGAGACTTGGCCGCAAGACTAGATGCAGAAAGAGAGAGGAAGGATGTCAAAGGCAAACTTGGCTTCCTTTGTTTTATCTACTGCTATAATTTACTCATGACTTTACTCTGCTCCACTGGAGGAGAATTGAGAGTGGGCTTGGGAGGAGGGGGATAAATGAGAGCCTCTTGACCCCCCCCCCCTTGCCTGCTGACTCAAGGTGGCCATGCCATGTGACCAAGTTAGTTCTTGTTCTGATTCTTACATCCTTGCTGCCCCGCTGATGGCAAAGCATTTTGTTTTCAGCTTGCTTCCTACTAGACATATTTGGTGATGACAAATCCATATGCTCACTTTCATAATGTCAAATCTTTTTATGTCTATGTAAAAGTTTCCACAGTATTTTAGAGAATGGAGTGCAGTACGGAAGGCTCTATTTTTAAAATAGTATGTTTCTTATCCTTTACAAATTAACAGTCGATCCAAGAAGACATGGTCCACAGGAAAAGTCCCTGCACCCAGGCAAGCTGCTCCCAGGGCACGTTTGGCTACCAAGGATAAGGAGCTTCTCACTGTGTGTGAATACCGCTATTAAAGGGGAAAACCCCCCGTTGGGTCCATTCCCGCTTAGAGTGACCCCAGAGAAGAGAGTATAATTGCCCCATGGGGTTTCCACTGCCATGAATCTTTCCAGAAATAGACCGCCACATCTCTCTCCCTCAGAACCACTGGTGGGTGTAGACCGCCAGTCTTCTATTAGTAGTCACGTGCCTTAGCCACTGTGCCACTAGGGCTCCTTACAGAAGAAAACTGACATATTGTATTTAGTACAAATTTTAATGATTAGGGTCTCCTCAATTTATTTGCTACGTACCTAGTTATTTAGCATGCTGTAAAGCATGATTTTGCAAATCTGTACTGGTTTGTGTGTCATTTTAAGTGCATTCCTTTTGCTGATTGCAAGCTCCTGGTAGACAAAACCTTGGGTTTGGCGTCAGAGCCCAGTGTCGAGTGCTGGACCTGTGCCAGTGCTCTTATTTTTCTGCCAAGGGCAGAGAGCTGTTATCACTGTTTAGCTTAATGCAGCAGGCGAGGCCTGCCCTAAGAGTGTCAATGTTCAGTTGGTAGCGTGTATACAATTTCTTCTTACAAGTTCATCGGTAAAATTGTGTACACTGCCTACTTGGGAAAAAATGGCAGGGAGAAGTCAGTGAATTAGGAAGTAAATGGCGCATCTTTATTATATGGAAGTTGGTGTTGCGGTATGGAAAGGATGTGGACTTTGGAGTCAGAACCGGGTCCATCTTGCCTCTGTTTTTGATGGTATGTGTTGGGGTAAGTTGCTGCACCTCTCTGTTTCTCCATATGTAAAATGGAGGAAGCCATGCTCCTTAGGGCTGGGGATCACATGTGGTATGGCTTGCTTGGCTACATCATTCAGTTAGCTTTTTAAGAGGCTGGTTGAAAGGAGTAAACCCTCCTTTCAGGATTTTTGAAAAAATTTCCAGCTTTACCTGTTTAGGATACCAGGGGCCCTGCAAAGACCTAAAGAGGTTCCTAGCGTGCCTGGCAGAGCGGGGAATTAAAGCTGGCATACGATGGGGTCAGTTGCCTGAGTGGGAAAAAGGGGTGCTCTCATCGACAGGAAGTAGCTCTAAAGACCATTTCCTGAAAATGAGAAGTGGCAAAGCCTAGAAATGAAAGGGAAATTGTAAGGAAAATTGAGCTAAAAAACTATGGCAATTTAAAAATTGTGCTCCAGGTGGAGGAAAATGGGCTGTGTGTCTGTGTGCGTGCACAGCAACGGGTGTGCTACAGGGAGAGGAGAGATGCCTGCCTTTGAGGTCTTCAGAGCCATCTGCGACCCTCACTGCAGAGGTGGGGCCAGTGGCCCCCAACAACATCCTCTCTGTCAAGTTGGAGCCTGTTGAAGGCTGCTGGGCCTGACTCATAAAGTATTGTGGGCAGTACTTGAAGAGTGGGTGAAGTTCTTCTATCGTATAGTTAAATACTCATTGAGTTTGTAGTCAACAAATTAGTGGGTAAGTGAGGGACTGAATAATGCCATCCTTGTGCTCATTTCTTTATCAATTTATTAAGCCCTTATTATGTGCTGTTAGGGAGCCCACCCATGTTGTGGACCCTATTTAAAACAGAGGCAAACACTGACTGGTCTTCACAGTCGTTCCTGTATTTGAGCCCATACTCATGCTACTAAGAATACAGTGGTGAACAATACGGAAGTCAGCCTGTGCCCATGAAGCATATATAGTAGTGAAAAAGATACAGCCACGTCAATATGTAAATATAAGCTGGATTAAATTGTAATGGAGGGAAACAACAGAAACAGCTGCTGTGGTATAACCCAGGGGGTGGCAGTCAATTAGAGTGTGCTGTGACAGGGACTCTAAGAACTGATGGAGGAGTAGGCTTTGCCAGCTGAACTTGGCTTGAGGTGGAGGTGGGATTGGGAGGGTTGGGATGAGGAGGCAGGATTTGGGAGTTCCTCAGAGTGGGCCGGCAAGCTGGGCATGGGTCGCTGCCCTTGGGGTTATACAGCTCGGCCACTGCCTCTGGGACACATGTGATACAGTGCAGAGGTTGGCAGAGAATGTATCTGTGATGCAAGTTCCAGAATCCTCAAATTTTATTAGTGTTAATTCAGGAGCAAAAATAGAGATGGATCTGTTGCTTGGGAAAAAATGGCAGGGAGAAGTCAGTGAATTAGGAGGTAAATGGCGTATCTTTATTAAATGGAAGTTGGTGTTGCAGTATGGAAAGGATGTGGACTTTGGAGTCAGAACTGGGTCCATCTTGACTCTGTTTTTGATGGTATGTGATTTGGGGTAAGTTGCTGCACTTCTCTGTTTCTCCATCTGTACAATAGAGGTAGCCATGCTCATTTGTTGTGAACCTGAAACGATACTAAAGCAGGTAGCAAGGGGCGTGGCTCATGCCCCTGCCCCTCTTCTTCTACCAGGCCGAAGGACAGCTACCCGCTTGCTTATAAAATGGGAGCTAGTGCACCCTGTGGACATTGCCACCTCATGCACAAGCCAGCATACCTGTAGATGCCACTACACACCATATCATGTGAGCCAGTGAGATGATAGGATTGCTTTCTGACCCACTGGTAGTTGGAAAAGGAAATGTTTTGATATCAAAGATGCATTGACAGAGTTGTAAGAAACTTCTGGAAAACTGGCTTTGCATTTCAAAAAGAACCAACATTAAAAGACTGTATAAGGCTGAGCCCCGGTGGCGTAGTGGTTGTGCGCGGGACTGCGGCCCACTGGATTGTAGGTTCAATTCTAGCTCCCAGGAGCAAAGGCTGGGCCTCCTACTCCCACTACCTGAGGGCAGTAATGCCTAAAAAAAAAAAAAAAAAAAAAGGCTATGTAAACTTTATCAAATGCCATAGCATAATTAACTGCTCTGTAATCTTTCAGGAGAGCATCTTTATTTATTACAGTAAAATAAAGACTGGAATAAAGACTATGAAAATTGTAACAAGTGATCTTAAAAACAGAGAGTTCCATTTTCTTCACATTCAATTTTCCAGCTAAGTTCACTGCAAGCCATATAAAATATTTGGGATAAATTGTTGTATAGATGCTTGTGACTCACTTTCTCATTGCTATGAAATATAGTAAAAACCCCACTATAACAGAAAGATGGGATCTGGAAACTTCAGTCTTACTGCAGTAAGATGCTGAAGTGATGACTGGCTACCCACTTACCCATGGCCCCATGTCCACCTGTGTGTGGTCAAGTTTTCATTGGGTGTATTTGGGTGCTGATGACTTACTGAGTATTTTGATAATGTTAATGGAGATTTTGTTTTTGTTTTGATAGAGAGGAAATTACTTGGGAGACACATCGTTTGACCTTTGATTTAATAACCAATTTTGTAGAAAAAGACAATGTCCTCTTGCAAAATGTTTTGACTATAAAGCTGTAATAAGGCATTTAAGGCAAGAGATGCGTTTAAAAATAAACAAACAAAAGAATGGCCCATTGTCATTGAATAAGTTCTAGTTCTGCCCTATGGGGTATCGAGTCGATCTGCTCCAGGGGGTTTCTGAGATGAGCTCTGTCCAGGGGCAGATCGCTCATCTCTGTGCCGAGGAACAGCTAACCTTGTGGTCAGCGGTGCACTCTTTTACCCAGGAGGGCTCCTGAGAAATACATTTAGGAAATGAAAATTCTTTATGCACCTATGTGCACGTGGATATTTTGTTATATTTATTTTCTTCTTTTTTTTAGACAATGCCTTTTGTAACCCACTAATTTTATAGCCTCATAATGGGTCACAGTTCACAGTTTGAAAAGCATTAGACCAAGTAGACTTAGACTTTGGTAGAAGGGAGTTCCAGGTGCCTGGGTCGGCCCAGTTCCACCAGCCGGAGATCCCGCACCATGAAGGATAGATGATCAATCGATGCCCACCGGGAAAGTTCTCTGTAGCATTTTTCCCCCCTTCTCTAATCATGATGCCCTGTGGGACCAGGTATTGCTTTTTGTTGTCATGTTTCCGCAGCTTCTTTGATCTGAAACACTTCCTGGCTTTCCTGGCTTTTTTACAACACCGACATTTCAAAAGAATACAGTGACACACAGACCCCCTTTCTTTCTTTCTTTTTTTTTTTTGTTTGTTTTTAAGAACATGTTCCTTATCCTCATGTTTCTGCAGGCTGGGATTTAGGCCATGCACCCTCAGTTGACTGCTACGTGGGGAATGGAGCTGTCCGAGTTTCACACCTGAGGGCACCTAATGTCCCTTTCCTCCTCCCAAGTGAGGTTAACAGTAGCTAGTCACGGTTTTGTCCATTGTCTGCTGTACAATTAGTAGTTTCTCCTTGTAATGGACAGAAGTCCACGGGAAGACAGTTTCAAACCATGCAACAATCTTGCTCATTAAATACCTCAATCTAGCAGCCCTTGGCTACCCTGTCCTGCTCCCGTCTCCCATGAGGGTCTGCCATAGGAGGGTACGCTACTCATTTTCTCCAGTTCTACCGTCCCTCCACGTTTGCCAGGGAGCACTCAGTGTTCTGTTGTAAGCAAGGTTCCTCCCTTCTCCCAATTTTATTTTTAATTATTGTTATGGACTTGGCAATTCCACCTCCAACCCATTTCCCTAATGATTTATGATCTATTGCTGTGTAAAATAGAGGATTTCACCCAGGGGTCAGTGGAGGTTAATAAGCAATTTGAGATTGTCTGTAAATAGTGTTGTTTGGACATCTTTCTGCGGAGAGCGTTATAACTTTGATTAGACACTAGAAGATTCTTGACTCCCCTGGGGAGAAGGATTCAACTTCCAGCTTATGTGTACCTTTGTTTGCTTGTACATTCTTGCCTTTGCTTTCTACCCTTTGCCTGCTTTTAAACTAACTTAAAAATATCTTTTGGTTCCTTCTAAAGCTTTGCAGGGATATGTAATAAATATTTATATTGTCATTACCACTGTAGCAGCGGTTTATGGTGGGTAGAACCAGTCATGTGAAGCAGCGAATTACCTTGATTTAATTTGAAATTTTAAAACCAATGTTTTTTACACTGTAGTTTTATTAGCTCTCTGGGAGTGAGCTACATGATGTTGTGCACTGAAAATTACCCAAACGTTCTGGCCTTCTCTTTCCTGGATGAGCTTCAGAAGGAGTTCATCACCACTTATAACATGATGAAGACAAATACCGCTGTCAGACCATACTGTTTCATTGAATTTGGTAAGGGCCTGATGTTTTTTTCTTTTAAAATATCCTATCTCCTGTAGTCATAAGCAGTTTTTCATTTGATACCAGGGAGCAGAGGAGGAAGCGCAGAAAAATTTGGCAAATGATATATAAATTGTGGCATCCTGTTACCTGATAAAGATGCCTACTAGGGGGGAAATTATGGATTATGAAAGGATTTGTACTTATTAGCACAAAGAATTAACCCAGAAGACAGTTTCTCAGATACTCAGAGTTTTGTGTTAAGGTGATTATTTTACATAATCTGCTTAATATAGAAACGGGTTGGCAAGCATTTTCTGTGAAAAAAAAAATACATGAAGGAATGTATGTAACTATAATCCACCAAAGCTATTTACTGATAAAGGCAACAAGCTAGGTTTGGCCTGTAAGCAGTAGTCCAAATGAAGATGGGGAAGGAGGAGTAAAACCAATTACAAATAGCAAAAATAAACTTCTACTTGGGAAGTATCTAGGAAATATCTTTAGTTGGTTTTATTAAATTTAATTTTTAATGGGTATTCTAATGGTGTAAGCAATAAATAATGCTTATAAAAGCATGCTGCAGCGTGTATGGTCTTCTGTAATTACAGTCTAATAGATTTAATATTTCATGAGATAAGAATCCCTATAAAAATAAAGACTGTTTAACTTTAAAGCTGATTTTATTTCTGTAACTTCTTGAAGTGAAGTGGTTCTAATAAAAATATTCTCACATTCATGTACAGCCAAACTCTTAGTTTATTTACAGTTACTAAATTTTAGAATGTGTGGTTGATGTCTTCATTGTATATTAGCATTAAAAACAGATAGTGTTAGGGTATTCCATGATACATTGAGCAATTTTGAGTAACAAATTAAGCTGTTTATCTGCAAAATTTACTGTCCATGAACATCACATTCTCAAATGATTTAATTAACACATGACGGCAAGGAAA
Organism: Nesogale talazaci; assembly: GCA_004026705.1. Lineage (NCBI taxonomy): Eukaryota > Metazoa > Chordata > Mammalia > Afrosoricida > Tenrecidae > Nesogale > Nesogale talazaci. Next base: position 51,072 of record PVJH01010905.1, read on the forward strand.
TTTATTTTTTATTTTACATAGATAACTTCATTCAGAGGACCAAACAGCGATATAATAATCCCAGGTCTCTTTCAACAAAGATCAATCTGTCTGACATGCAGACGGAAATCAAGCTGAGGCCCCCTTATCAAATTCCTATGTGTGAACTGGGGTCAGCCAATGGAGTCACATCTGCATTTTCTGTTGACTATAAAGGTGCTGCGAAGATTTCCTCTGGTGAGTTTTGGATCTCAACTATTTCATTTCTTAAACAAAAATCATTCTTTCTTAAGAACCGAACAGCTTCCGAACATGCATTATACTTTATCCTAACTTTTTAAATCCAGTACCCAAGAGAATGAAGACATTCAAAGTAATCCCTTTTCCCACTGGTATATAAAGTAAGCTACCAGATAGATGACTGACTAGTCAGGAAATTCTTTCACACAGAGACTTCAGAAGGTCTCTTGCTAGGAGAATACCCACTTCTAGAAATGAATAATGTATGTTTATAGGCATGTAAAGTGCATTTCCTCATGACAGAATGACTACATTCAAGGTCAGTGTTCTTGACTGTCACAGAAACCCGAAGGACTCAGTGAACACATCTGCTCACCCTAACCCATCCTGAAGAAGGAAGAAACACTTTCCTCAAAAGTTGTGATAGGTTCAAAAATGGCTTAATTAAAAAATCATTATTTTGTAAAGTACCATATATCACTATCTAAAAGTTTCTTCTTTAATAAGTTAGCTTCCCTGTATTGTCCCCCTATTTAGCCAAGTTTTTGAACTTCTCCCTCCCTCCCTAATAACAAAAACTTCAGAACTATGAAGGCAGCAATCCAGTATAGTCTGTTCATTGCAGCAACTTTAGCCTGAGACTTACTTTATTTTATTTATTTATTTATTTATTTTTCTGATCAAGTCTCCGAGACTTACTTTATATAAACTGTCTTTACCTCCCTTAACCATGCTTTCTTTCTTTCTTTCTTTTTTTTTTTTTTTGGGGGGGGGGGGGGGGTTGGGCATCACTGCCCTCTGGTGGTGGGAGTAGGAGGCCCAGCCTTTGTTCCTGTGGAGCTGGAATGAGCCTCCATCCCAGAGGGCCGCAGTCCCACACACAATCCACTATGCCACCGGGGCTCAGCCCCTTAACCATGCTTTCTATGCATTTGGAATCCTTCACCATCCTGGAAGCTTCCTCTGGTCATGCTTCAATTTGTTGGTGTCAGGCCTGGTTCTGATTCATAGAACGGAACACCACCACCCCACCCCAAGTCTTGTACCATCCTTGCCAATTGCTATGTTGGAGTCTGTGGTTTCAACTCCTGTGCCCAATTTGTTGAGGGTCCTTTTCTTTTTTGCTGACCTTGTAGTTTGTCAAGCGTGATGTCCTCCATGGAACGATCTTTCCTGATAACATGTATGTACATGAGACAAAGACTTGCTGTCGTCACTTCTATAGAGTATTCTGGCTGTCCTTAGAAAACAGGTTTATTATTCTTCACCAATACTTTAATTCAAATGTGTCACTTCTTCTGTCTCCATTCTTCAATGTCCAATTTTCACATTGTATGAAACCCTTGAAAATACCATGCCTTCCATCAAGCACACTGTGGACTTCAAGGTGACAGCTTTGCCTTTGATAGGTTAGAGAGGTCTTTTGCACATTTGCCCAGTGCAAAATACATTGTTGGATTTCCTGACTGCTGCCTTTATGGGCATTGAAAGTAGACCCAACTAAATCTTTTTTATCATTTGTCATGATGCCTCCTGGTCCATTTGTGAGGATTTTAACTTTGTACTGTAGGCTGTGTTTCTTGATCTTCATTAGTAAGCGTTCCAAGTCCTCTTCACTTTCAGCAGGTAAGATTGTATCATCAGCATATCGAAAGGTTTTGGTTTTTTTTAGCTTTGACCAAGTTAGATAGTTGTATTAGCACCACTATCAAGACAGATCACACTAGAAAATAATTAAAACTGTTAAAAGTGTCAAAAGGAAAACAAATGGTAAGATGTTAAACTTTAACCTAACTAAATCTGCATTAATCCACTTTCCTTTGGCAGTGTCTAAGGGCCAGGGTATTCTTATCCCTGGTCAATTGTCCCAAGGGATTCAGTGGAAACTTTAATCTCCTTGATGACGCTCAAAGATTTTTAATGGCCTTTCCTCCAATCTCAATACCACGTTCTTTTTCATATAGCCCAACTTCTCATTATTTGCTCACCATGCAGATTAAATAGTGTTGAGGAATATAACCACTCTTCATTTCAACTAAGCAATAGTTTAGTTCTTGTTCTGTTCAAGAAACTGCCTCTTGATCTATGGAGAGGTTCCACACGGGCACATTTACGTGTTCTAAACCCCATTTCTCCCACTGTTTTCTATAATTTATTATGATTCATATAATCTAATGCCTCTGCCTAATCAACAAAACAAAGTAAGGGTAATTTTTGGTATTCTTTGTTTTTTAACCAAGATTCATCCAATATCAGCAATGATAAACCTTATTTCCATACCCTCTTCTGAATCTAGCTTAAATTTCTACTGGTTGCCTGTCTCTGTAGTGCTGCAACAGTTTTTAAATTATTTTCAAAAAGAATTTTACATGTCTGTGATACTCGTTATATTGTTTTACAGTTTCCTCATTTGTTGGTTTAACCTTCTTTGGACTGCATCTCTTCTAGCCACTTGGCCATGTACCTGTCTGCCATATTTCTTGGCATGAGTGCATATTTCCAATGCTGCCTCAGTTTGATGAAGCATTTCAACTGGTAACCTGTTCCTCCTTGGAGTCTTCTTTTCACCAATGCCTGCAGGGCACCTTGGACTTCTACCTTCAGTATTACTGGTTCTTGGTCATATGTTATTTCTAAAATTGGTTGAGCATTGCCAGTACAGTGTTTCAGCGTATTCTTTCCACCTTCTTTTGATGCTTTCTATATCATTCCTAATTATTTAGTAGAGCCTCGAATTATTTCTTGCAGTCATTCTGTTTGAGAAGTGCTGAGTACGTACCTTCTTTCTGGTTTTCTAACTCTCATGGTCCACCAAGGCGATAAGGACGCCTCGCGACTCCCGAGCCAAGAGTAGGACTGCCCTTGTGGGTTTCCAAGACTGTAGCTCAGTAGGCAAGTAGAATGCCTCAATGTTCTCTCATGAGGTGGCACATCAACAGCTAGTCCACTGTGCCACCCTGTTTCATTACAGCACGTTGTCATCTTACGCGGCCCTTTGGCATCTTCTGTTTAGTTCTTCCGTGTCATCTTTTCTTCCATTTACTTTAGCAGAATGTGGAACTCAGGACCGAATACAATCTGCCATACTTGTTGTGGGAATAATATCAAGCTAGGACTTACTATTTTTATTTTCAGTTTGCGTTTTGAAGACTAAGTGTGGAATTCAGTCTTTCTTTGTTGACATTCATTCTGTAATTTTTGCTTGTAGTTCAGCATGATGAAGTACCGTTGAATTTTTAGATTGTGCTAGTTTACAGTAGATCTTTTTACAAATTTGATAATTATTTTATTTTGGATTTTTATTGTTTCTGTTCTTTCACTTTTAAATGTTAGCACTGATTAAAATATAAAGAACTCAACCAGAATGTCTTCCAATTTGATATTTCCTTTGAACAGATCAATTTTCAAAGTATCTATCATCTGACAAATATTATACTGAACAGATAATTAGAGAAACAGAGTTATGTGAAGAATTCGGCATCTGGATGAAAGGGAAGGCTTATTAACAACTTATGATTTGCAGATGACACAGCCTTCCTTACTCAAAGTGAAGAGGACTTGAAGCACTTGCTGATAAAGATCAAGGATTGGAGTCTTCTGTAATGGATAGCAACTCACTGTAAAGAAAATTAAAGTTCTACAATTGAATAGATATCATAATAAATGGAGTAAAGTGGGGGCGGGAGGGGAAATATAAATAGATAGATAGAAAAGTTTGAAGTTGACCAGGATTTTGGTTTTGGTTGGACCCTTAATCAGTGTTCATGGAAGCAGCAGGCAAGAGATGAAAGAATGCTTTGTGTCTACAAAAGACATCTTCAAAGTGTGAACAGTAAGGCGATTATTCTGGGGACTAAGCCCTGGTTCTTCCATGCGACTGGGAAAGTTGGGCATTGAATATAGAAGACAGAGGAGGAATCTGCATTTGAAATGAGGTGTTGAGAAAGAATATTCAAAGTACAATGGACTGCCAAAAGAACAAACAAATCTTCCTTGGAATAAGCTCAGCCAGTACGCTCGCTCCATAGAGCAGCGATGCTCAACCTGTGGGTCTCGATCACTTTGGATCCTTTCACCGGGGTCGTCTGACTCATAACAGTAGCAAAATTGCAATTCTGAAGTAGCAACGAGAATAATGTTATGGTTGGGGTAGGGGTCACCCCAACATGAGGGACTGTATGCAAGGTCGCCGCAGTAGAGAACCACTGCCGTAGATGCCAGAGTGGTGAGGCTTCCTCTCATATACTTAGCATGTGTGGTCAGGAGAGACCAGTCCCTAGACAGGGACATCATGCTTGGTAACACAGAGGGGCAGCAAAAAAGAGGAAGGTGGGTCCTCAACACGATGGATTGGATTGACACAGTGCCTGCAACGACGGGTTCAAATGTAGCAACCAAAGCGAGGCCGGCACAGGACTCGGTGCCTTCGTCTTGCAGGTCGTAGGGTTGCTGTGAGTCTGAACTGGCGCGAGGGCACCTACCAGCAACCTCTCCTGGCAAGTTCAACCCACTGAACTAGGAAGACAAAGTGTGAGTCCGGGTAGACCAGAGAAACAAATTCATAGAGACGCATAGGGATAGAAGGAAAAGGTTCATATACAAGAGGAATGGAACATTGAGAAAGCATCCCAACCCAGCCCAGTTCAAAGTCATAAGTCCGATAGTAGCCCATATGCCTGATACCAGTCTATAGCGTCTTCTTCTGACTCACGAAGTCACAGGCCAGCGGGTGCAGAGTCCCGGCGCTGACAGGGGTCTCCCCGTGGCTCCTCACTTCCAGGGCGCAGGGTCCCTCAACAGCATCCAGTGGTGGTAGAAGCAACTCAGCGCTGGCAGGGCTCTCCACGTGGCTTCTCCAGCTTCAGAGGTCTGGTTCCATCAGGGTAAGGCTGTGTGGCTTCTCCTCCGGCTTTTCCAGTTCCTTGGACGCTGCCATCTTGTCCATAGTTCATCATCTCAGAGACTGACTCCCAGCAACTAGGGAGATAGCTTCTCATCTCCACAAGAGAAATATCACAAGATTTCCCAGAAGTCTCAGGAGAAAGCCATGCCCACACGGAGACCTCATTGGCTATTCAATGGCTATCTCCAGATTAACAGGCCAGACTCCACCCCTACATCTCAATCATGAAATTGACATATGTATATGACTGCCACACAAAGGAACAGGATGTATGTAGCTTGTTTGACTATATTTAATCAGTCAGCTTCTACTAGTCTACCTACATTTTTTTATTATTTCCAAGGATACCATCTTGGAAATATATAAAACTTAAAGCATTACCAAACACCATCAGGCTTTTCAAGTATAACTGAAACCAAATGGTTTGAAGAGGAAGATGGAAATAAGAGACTAAGGCTAGTTCATTATGACTTAGCCTGGTAAATTGAAGTGAAAGTCCTAATGACTTTCTTTCCCAGGTACTCAGAAAATAAACCATATGTGACATCGTTCTTGTGCATCATCTTATGGGTGTCACATTTGTCAGTAGTTTTCATAGCTCTGGTTCTTTCCTTGCACCCTTGCATTTGACGCTTGTGGCATCTTTTTTCTTTCTGTTATCGACAGTGCTTCAGATTTTCAAAATGTCCACACAGTTTGCCATTGGTCACACTGCAGCTCTATTTGTACACTTTTTATAGCATTTTCCAAAGTGATTGGGAGATGGAGGTTCAAAACATTAATTTCCTTAAAATAAGTCCCTATAATGACAGCATCTCTATGTTATATTTAGTTCTTAGATTATGTCCATGTTATGTGTTTTGTTGTTTGTTTTAGGATTATTTATTTTATCCAAATAAAATCTTAGTTGAATAATTTAGGTTTTGTTTTTTTTTTGTCATCCATCTCTTAATATTGTATCATTATTTCTAAGCTTTTAGCCAATTGCTTCTTTGTAAATCCTTGTTTGGAATTTAACCACAGGGGGGGAAAGGAATTTAACCAGAGTCTCAGACTTCCTAAATTTAGGCTCATGTTTCATTTTAGATACGCTTGAATGTTCACTCTCTTTTTTTGTTTTCAGTGGTTACCTAGATATAAAAAAAGCTTTCCTAATGCTTTATATAACTGATGTGAAAGCTAGATGTACAGTCATGTAGAATACCTGATATCTCATGGCAGTTTTATTCTTCAAATGTACTTGAATTACTTCCTGAAATGTCACCGTCTGAAAACAGGCAGTAGAAACGGTGGAAAGGAAAGTTGGGGCAGCTCTAGAACCAAAAGGAAGAACTGGGAGATGATGTAAAATAAACAATACCTTAGGGCAGGGGTTCCCAACCTTCCTATGCCACGATCCTTTCCTATAGTTCCTCATATTGTGGTGGCCCCCAACCATAAAATTATTTTCATTACTACTTAATAACTGTAATTTTGCTACTGTTATGAATTGGGCAACTCCAGTAAATAGGTCATTTGACCCCCCAAAAGGGTCGAGATCCACAGGGGTTTGAAGGGGAAAAAAGGTCCTAAGTATTTTAGGATTCATTATAATGAACTAAAATGAACCTCGACATCAAGATTCACTTAAATCAATAAATAGACTATAAAGTGTGACCAGTCACAAGAAGAATTAGAAGTTAAACAAACAAAAAACTGAAACTATACAAAAATCTCTGTGAAGATCTAAGATTTTGAAAGGTAGAGAAACATTAAAGACACATTTAAACTAGTACCTCAGAAGATCTGCTTTCATAAAGATTACATCCAAGAAGCAATTCCCACGGTGTTGTACTCTCTAACCCGTGGGTCATCACGAGACAGAAGCACCACCATGGCTACAGGAAGTAGACCTCTTTCCATTTGTCCTTCTTTTCCAGCAATCTAAAACCTCACCACTTAGTTGAGTCACACAGCAGCATCCCTGTCTCTGTGTGTGTAAGAAAAGGTGAATGCCTCTAGTTCATCCCTTTGTGTGGCATGCAGTGGGTTAGACAAGGACCTGAAACTGCGTGACTGCTGGTTCCAGCTGTTCTCATCTTTATATGTATCCTTTTCTGTACATTTGTTTAAAGGAATGGGGAATTTGACATCTTTCCAGTTAAAACGCAGGTAAATTGATGTCCACTAAATTGAACATACCTAATGTGTATCATACGATAAATTTTGCCATATGTATAAATCTCTGAAACTATCACAATTAAGCTGGTGACCGTCACCAGGACCCAAAGTTAATGTGTATGTCTTTGTAATCCATTCCTCCCCTCTGTTCCTTTCCTGCCTGAATTTAGAGCCAGAAGCAGCGACTGGGAGATTTATTGGCATATGGCATTTAATGAAATTTCTATCTCCACTCATTAAGCTAATCAGAATGAAACTAAAGTGTCCATACATGGCAAAAATACATACACGTATAACTAGTTCAGGAGAGATAATAACAACAAACAACAGCAACAACTTCTGTGGAGAAGAGAGGAAAGACTTCCAGTGTTGCCACATTCTATTATATGAGATTTTTGGTATCAGCAACAAATGAGGAGATAATGCAAGAAAATATGGAACATATACTGGGAAAGGGAAATCAATAGATGTTTTCTCTGAAGAAGCTCAGACATTGGGCTGACTAGACCCAGACTTGAAATCAGTATTTTTCTTTAAGTTATGGAAATGGTTTCTCACCAGAGAATATCAATAAAAAGATAAAAATTATGAGAAAGAATAAAATATAAATTTCATAATGGAAAAAATAGAATAGGGCTGAGCCCCGGTGATGTAAGTGGTTGAGTGCGGGACTGCGGCCCGCGGGCTTGGCGGTTCAAATCCAGTAGCGACTCTCAGGAGCAGCACTGGATAGCTCCCACGACCACCAGAGGGCAGTGATTAAAAAAAAAAAAAAAAAGAATAATTGAGATATTGGAGGGACTCAGTGGCAAATTTGAGTTGGCAGAAAATAGACTCCAGTTTGAAGATAATTAATTGAGATTATTTAGTCTGAGGAGAGAGAGCGAAAAAGAATAAAAACAAAAAGAAGCTCAGAGACCTCTGAGATCTCATCAGACAGACATTTTGTAACATGTCTCTTCCAGCCAGTCTTTGTTACGCCCACCAGAGAACTGGATAGAACTATGCCCATGTGTCTGTGGTCCACTAAGGAGAGTGGGTAGCTTGGGACTAATTTAAATAAGGTGCATGGCATACTCGTGGGGGTGAGGCCTTGGAAATCATGTGTACAGAACCCTAATGAGACTGTCCATCCCTCTAGGCTTCAAGGGAGAGATGAGTTGTAACATGGAGGCTAGTAAGACAGCAGCAGCAACTAGGATCATACAAGACAGTTGGAACAGGGTTCCTTGTACGAGGCGGCTATGTTGGGACTTGCTCACTGTGTTAGGTCGTATTGTCTAGAGCAGTGGTTCTCAACCTTTCTAGTGCTGCAACCCTTGAATACAGTTCCTCATATTGTGGTGAACCACTCTCCCAACCATAAAATTGTTCTCATTGCTACTTAATAACTCATTTTGCTACTGTTATGAATCGTAATGTGAATATCTGATATGTAGGATTATAGCCTCATTGTTACAAATTTAACATAATGAAAGCACAGTGATTCACCATAAAACAGTATGTAATTATAGCTTGTGAAATATTTGTGTTTTCTGATGATCTTAGGCGACTCCCGTGAAAGGGTCATTTGACCCCCAAAGATTGAGACCCACAGCTTGAGAACTTTAGATCTAGAGAAACAAATCCGGTGGAATTTCTTCTCTGTTTAAGAAAGAGTTTTATATCAAGAAGGTATCCCAGCCCAGTCCAATTCAAGCCTATAAGTATGATGCTAACCCATATGTCCTCTCTACAGGCTCACATAGATAGTCACATGCCAGTGACACAGAATGGTGACCCGGGAAGCAGAAAGATGCCAGGCTGGTGGGTGCAGTGCTGCACGAATATAAAGTCAGTGGAAATAAGGCACAGCACCAGCAGTTCTCAGGATCTGGTAGGCCTCCCATCAAGGCAAGCAGAGTTCCAGTCAGCAGGAAGGCAGGGGGGCGCAGAGAGAGAGAGAGACAGAGCTCTCAGAGTCCCTCACTCTCATAGAAAAGAAGAGTTTCATCCAGATATCACTTGATTAACAGGTCTAGTCGGCACCGTCTCATTGACATAAAATCATCCAACTGCCACACCGACCCTCAGGGCTAAGGGCTCTAAGACTTGGCCAAAAGAGCCCTTAGTAGGGCCCAGTAGCAGCAAGGCCCCAGCAAGGGGCAGTGTCCAAGAAGAAATTGCCCTGTTCAAGGAACTGCATCCTGAGTTCCTGTTACTTCCAAGTTGACCTTAGCTAAAGTTACCTTGTTACTTCCCCAATAAACTACTTACCTATAAGTATTGCAAGATCTGTGAGGCATGATAGCGAATCACTGAACCCAAAGTCAAAAAAAGTGCTGCAAGAAAGGGAAGTCACTGATGTTACATGATGGAGTGGTACAGGAGTTTGGAAACGTGGGACATTTGGAACATCTTTAATTGCTGCTTTATAGAGACCAGTTTTGTACCGATCTGTACTAAAGGAATAAGTAGGAATTCCCACACATCTAAGAGAGTCTTGGGAGAACAGGAAAAAGAGAAAAGGCGGTTAAGAATGTCCGGGGAGAAAAGTAACCAAAGCCCTCCAAAACTTGATTAAATAAACAATGTACACATCCAAAAAGCTCAACAAACTTCAAGTAGGAAGAATTTTTAAAAATACACACCTGGACATATTGCTATCAAATTTTTGAAATGATAAAGACTTAAAATCAGCTGGAGGGGAAGACAACCTCTTCATCTACCTACAAGGGATCCTCAGTGGGATTGACAGCTAATTTCTCAGCAGGACCCTGGAGGTCAGATCAAGTCAGATGACATACAAAGCCCTGGAAGAAAAAGACTGCCAACTAGGAATTGTATGTATAGAAAAGCCGTCTAAGCTGTCTGAGTGCAGAGTTCCTGCACATTCTTGAAAGTAAGATGTTACTGATCCACTAAGGGCGTGCAACAGAGCAGCAAGGGGAGCAGAGCAAGGAAGTCCCCAGGGAGTGCCAATAATAGACTTTGAGGCAGGGCACGGCACCCCATCAGACCAGAAGACACCCCTGAAGGTCAACAAACAGACCTTGAACTATTTATAGGCTTTTTTTTTTTTTGTCATTGGTTTTTGTTGTTTGTGTCATTTTGTTTTCTTTTTTTGCTCAGTCTTGTTTTTTGTGCACACTATTATCTTTGCAGGTCTATCTAGATAGACGGGATAAACAATCTGGAGGAGAAAATAATGGAACTGATGGTTCCAGGGAGGCAGGGGAAAGGAAGTGGTGTTAACAAACCCAGGGACAAGGGAACAAGTGATCCAAAATCAATGGTGAGAAAGGTGTTGGAGGCCTGGTAGGGCTTGATCAAGGGCAATGTAACTGAGAGGAATTACTGAATCCCAAATGAAGACTGAACGTGATAGTGGGGCAAGAGGAAAGTAAAAGGAAATAGAGGAAAGGACTAGGAGACAAAGGGCATTTATAGAGGTCTAATTACAGGCATGTACCTATGTAAATATATAAGGATGGGGGAATAAATCTATGTGTATATATATAGATTTAGAATTACAGTAGCAGATGGGCATTGGGCCTACACTCAAGTATCTTTCAATGCAAGAACTCTTTGTCCTATTAAACTGACATTCCATAATGCTCACCTTTCCAACATGATCACAGAAGACAAAGTGGATGCCTAAGGAAATGTGGTGTAGAAAGCTGATGGTGCCCGGCTATCAAAAGATAGAGTGTTTGCGGTCTTAAAGGCTTGAAGATAAACCAGCGGCCATCTAGCTCAGAAGTGTAACAAACCCACAGGGAAGAAGCACACCAGCCTGTGTGACCACAAAGTACTGAAGGAATCAGGTATCGGGCATCAAAAAACAAAAAATCATAACATTGTGTCCTCACCTTCCTAATATGACTGCTAAAGACAAATATGTACATAATTAAATGTGTTGAAGAAAGCTAATGGTGCCCGGTATCAGAAGATTAGTGTCTGGGGTCTTAAAGGCTTGAAGGTAAACAAGTGGCCATCTAGCTCAGATGGAACAAAGCCCATGTGGAAGAAGCACACCAGTCTGTGTGATCAGAAGGTGTTGAAGGGATCAGGCATCAAAGAACAGAAAATCTTATCATTGTGAATGGGGGAGCAGAGACCCAAAGCCCATTTGTAAACAACTGGACATCCCCTTATAGAAGGGTCTTGGGGGGCTGAGCCCTGATGGCGGTGGTTGTGCGCGGAACTGCAGCCCACTGGGATGGAGGTTCAACTCCAGCAGCGGCTCCACAGGAGCAAAGGCTGCGCCTCCTACTCCCACAACCAGAGGGCAGTGATACCCCCCCCCCAAAAAAAAAAGAAGGGTCTTGGGGAGCTGAAGAGCCAGTAAGGGTGCAGTACAGCACCAATGAAACATAAAATGTTCTTCTAGTTTTTTATTGCTTCTTCCTCCCACTCCCACTATCATGGCCCCAATCAATGGATGTACAGATAAGAACCAGAAACTCAGGGAATTCAGGGCAGATAAATCCCTCAGGACCAATTATGAGAGTAGCAATACCAGAAGAGGAAGGGGAAGATGAGGTAGAAAGGGGAAACCAATCACAAGGATCTACATAAAACTCTCTCCCTGGGGGACAGACAACAGAAAGGTGGATGAGGGGAGATGTTGACCATTGTAAGACATGACAATAATTTATAAATTGTCACAGAGGAGCAAGGGAGAATTGGAAGGGAGGGAAAAAATGAGCTGATACCAAGGGCTCAGGTAGAAAGAAAATGTTTTGAGAATGTTGATGGCAGCATACGTACAAGTGTCCTTGACACAGTGGTTGTATCTCTGGATTGTGATAACAGTTGTAGGAGCCCCCCCAAAAAATGATTTTTTTGAAAAAGATGTTATTGGGCCAAGGCCCGGTGCCGTCCTTGCAGTTGTTATGGTTGAGCCTATCATTGTAGCCTCTGTGTCGGGTCACCTTGCGGAGGGCCTCCCTCCTTTTCGCTGCCCCTTGACTTTACCAAGCATGATGTCCTTCTCCAGAGACGGGCCTATCCTGACAACACGTCTCACCCTCCTTGCCTCTAAGGAGCGCTCTAACTGTACTCCTTCAAGACAGAATTCTTTCTTTTTTTTTGCAGTCCATGGTACTTTCAAGATTCTTCACTCTCACTGTAATTCAAATGTATCCATTCTTCTTTCTGTCTTATTCAGTGTCCACTCTTCACAGGCATATAAGCATATGGAGCGAGTGAAGTCAGAGGGATCTTGGCTCAAAACAGAGAATACCAGAGAGCTGCTTCCTTGTGTTTTATTGACTGCAAAGTCACTTGAATGTGTAGATCATAATAAACTGTGGCTAGCCTGGAGAAGAATGGAAGTTGCAGAGAAGAATGAGAATTTCAAAGGATGAGAATTTCAAATCTTATTGATGAGTTTTGACTCTGCCTCTTAGTCAAGAGGCGTGGCAAAAGGTATCAGCAGAAATACATAAAATATCACCTGTTGGGTCTAAAAGGTTAAATAAATATGAGGGACAAGGCTTTCCACAATGTATACAGGTCTATAATTTCGTCAGAATGAGAAATAAAAGGAAGCTAATTGGTTCGTCCTGCTTTTGTTGCAAAGGGGATGTGCGCAAAGCCTCAGAGTCACAGATCAATCACTACATATAAGATCTAAAGCTGTCACTTGCACTCCGAGAGAAAACTTTATTTCTTGTAGTAATAGAGCTGATACTGCCCCAAACCAAACCCAGAATCTTATCTTAAAAGTGGCTGAATTATAATGCCGATTTGAATTCCAACCTTAAATGGTGTGTGATGTTAACATGAGACCATTGATTTGGTAGAATCAGGTTTCAGAAACTTGGGGTGGGACACCTAAGTGAGCTTCACAAAGTTTGTGGAAAAACTCCATCCTCCATAGACACATTCTTTTTGTCCATGAATGTTTTGAAGTCCCATTGTTTGGGCCGAATAATCAGGAAGCTGGGGATCTTTAGGCCCTACTTTCCACTAATTCACTCATGCCAACAAAACTAACCCTCTTACTCCCATCTGAAAAGTCTACTCCATCTTTGTTTGCAGAACACTTCCCATAGTGAAAACATTACCCTTTCTACCCCTGTGTGATGAGATATTAACCCAGCTGTGCCTGAAGAGTCTTTGTATGAAATATGCCTAGGGTGGTTCCTGGGTCAGCTGAGGCAGATGCCCTACATCACACTGCTGAATGTCACCAGGACCTCCCCCTCCTATGAGACCTATAACTAGACGTAAGTTCCAGCAAGCCCCAAAGAAAACAAAAGCAAACTCACTACCATTCCGTTCATCCCAACCCAAAGGAAACTTCTACCCTTATCGGACAGGGTGGATCTGCCCCGTATATGTTGATGTTTACTCCAGTAGCTTGGTGAAGTAGGTCTTGAAGGAACTCGAAACTACCGCGACACAGTCCACAGATTAGGTGTCCCTTGCAAATTGAGGCAGAGAACAAGCTAAGGCAGCCACACACTGGTCCGATCATCAAAGAGCAAGAGATAAGAAAGGCGAGGCTCAGTGAGCCATTTATCTCTCCTCCCTTCAATTAATCCCATGTGTGTTCATTGGCCAGTTTGGCACAATAAACCTACTTATCACACAGCCCAGTTTATAACCACTGTGCTAGGAACCAGGGTTCCTAGCAACCCCAGAAGGTGCATTATGAAATACAACCCAGGAGTAAGTATGCTACACTCCAAAAGTATTGCTTGCTTTATCTAACCTATGCAGGCAGAAAGCTGCGGGAAACATGTAAGCATGTTCATTAAGGGTGTGGGGTAATGATTCAAGGAATATAAAGTTAGATTACTCTTGAGTTTATTGATAGAGGCCGATGAAGCACAGATTCTTCGTTTAGGGAGTCAACTAAAGTGGTTAGAAAGGCATCTCAGAGTTTATTTGTTTGGTTCCCTGAAGCATGGATTAAGCCTACACTAATGTTGAAATGTCAGAGGGAAATTGGTATGTTAAGAGTCGATTTATCACATTCACCCACCCACTCACTGAGTGCCCAATTCACCACAGTGAGGAAGAAATTTGTGAAGGGAGCCCCAGCCTCCTTGAAGACTTCTGTGATTGCTATATTGTGTAAGTCAGGTTTGACTCGGGACTGCCCCAACTGAAGTAAGCAATGGGGACTGATTGGACTGATGGTAGGGCCCATGAGCCGGCACTGAGATGATGAAGGCAGTGAGCGTTGTTATAGTAATGGACTGCCACGTGAAAGCAGCAATCAGAATAGCCTGACCCTCATGGCCTATTTACACAGCAATAACCCTTTTAATGAAGAGATGATTGGTCCTGCCTCAAAGACTCCACAATACTGCCAAACATTTGAAATGTTAACCTTCCTCCCAGCCTTCCCCACAGGGCTCTAGAAGCATATAATAGAGCTTTCTGAATGGGCCAAAGAAGTGAAGATCTTTGTAAAACCTGTGTGTGCACACCCAAGGGTGACCTCAGGGGGATTTTAATAAGCAGGTTGACGGGATGGTGAGTTTGAGGGAACCAGCCCTCTTTTTTCCTTAGCTGCTCGTGTCATTGCCTGTGGGCTTAGGAACAGAACGGCCAGGCTAGCAGACTATGGGATGTACAGGGGCTGAGCACCATGGACTTCAACACACCACGGGCTACTTGGCTACAACCACTGCTGAGTGTCCAGTCTGCCAACAGCAGAAAACAGCACTGATTTCTAGATAAGGTACCATTCCTCGGGACAGTTGGCCAGCAACATGGTGACCGGTTGATGTCATTAGATTATTTCTATCATGAAAAGGACTGTGTTCTATTCTTTCTGGAACAGACACTCTGGATATGAATGTACTTTCCCTGTATGCAGTACTCCTGCCATAATTACAATCAGTGGACTTACAGAATGCCGTATCCACCAGCATCGTATTCCACAAAGCATTGCCTCAAATCAAGGGGCTCAATTTTTTAAATCATTTTATTGGGGAAGGAGGTGTCTTACAAATCTTATAACAATCATCATTCAATTGTATTAAGCACATTTGTAAATATGTTGCCATTAACATTTCCAAAACATTTTTTTTCTACTTGAACCCTTGGTATCAGGTCCTCTTTTTCCCTTTCCTCCTCAGGGGACTCAGATAGACACAAATAACATATGGCAGTGGGCCATGCTCATGGAATTTGCTGATTTTATCATGTTCCCCATGTTCTTGAAGAAACTATCTAAATAGAACAATAGAATGGCCTTCTAAAGACCTAATTACAGTTCCAACTTGGTGCCGATACTAAACAGGGTTGGGGCAGTATTCTCCAATTTTTTTGGTTTGTATGTGCTCTAAACCAGTGTCCAATAGATGGTGTTATTTTGCCATAGGGAGGATTCTTAGATCCAAGAATCCAGGGTTAGAAATGCGAGTGGCACCACTCACTATTACCCCTATTGAACCAAGTAAAGACTTCTCTTCCTTACTTTTTGCTTGGTGGATTCAAATATCTAACCCAGGGGTGCTCAATACTTGGACTGCGATCTACTAATCGATCACAAATGTGTGTGGGTAAATCGCATGGCATTAAAGAAAATACTCATAAGCCTATCATCAGTCCTGTCACTTAACTGATAGACAGCACAGCCAATCTGATGCAGTCTTAGGTGTCAAATGCATGCGCAAACAGCTACACTAAGTACAGCAAAATTGACAAGATAAATTGTCGCCTGGTTTTAGACCTTGGTTGTTTTTTTTTTTCTTTTAAACGTATAAAAGGGTATTAAAATGAGTGGGGGAGCCGAACCAAGTAAGAAGACAAAAATGTATCACTTTCATACGGAATGGGAGGTTTTGACACTACAAGCCAACATTCAGCTGAAGTCTAGAGCACATGAACAGTTCTGGAACTTATCACAGAGGGAAAGTACCCAAGCATGAGAAAATGTGTTACCTCCTTGACGGCATTACTCAGCTCTACTTGTTGATGTGAGTCAGCCGTTTCCCATATAAAGATCATCAAGTCCAAGTACCACTTCTCCATGACTGATGATCATTTGGAAGTGTGCTTGAGGCTGGCTGTCAGCCCAGGGAATCCAGAACAGATTAAACCCTCAGGACAAATAATGAGAGTAGTGATACCAGAGAGTAAGGGTAAGAGAGTGGGGGAAGAAAGGGAGAACCAATGACAATTTATATATGTGTGTATATATGTACATGTATAGATACATATATATATCAGGACTGAGCCCCGGGGGTGTAGTGGTTGTGTGCGGGACTGCGGCCTACTGTGTTGTCAGTTCAAATCCAGCAGTGGCTCTCCAGCAGTAAGGCTGGGCCTCCTCCCACCAGAGGGCAGTGATGTCCACAAAAAAAGAAATATATATATATATATATATATATATATATATATATATCCCTCCCTGGAGGATGTACAACAAAAAGTGGGTGAAGACATCAGACAGTGTAAGACATGACAACATAATAGTTATAAATTATCAAGGTCTTGGGAGGGAGGGAGAAAATTGAGCTGATACCAAAGGCTCAAGTAAAAATAATTTGAGAATGATGATGGAAACAAATGTGGTTGAAACAATAGATGTATGTATGAATTGTGATAAGAGTTATACAAGCCCCCAATAAAGTGATTTAAATAAATAGTGTTATAGACTTTCTTATTCATTTGCTTCAACCTCCCTTTTTTATCTAATTGTGTGCACAGCATCTCTTGGATGGCAATGGCCAACAGCAGAGTGGTTACCTATTAAAAAAAAATCCCTGCTGTCAATCAATTCTGATTCATAGCAACATTTTAGGAGCCCTAGTAGCATAGTAGGCAGCTAGTTAGATTGCTAATTGCAAAATCAGCAGTTCGAATACACCAGTCACTCTACAAGAGTAAGGTGAAGCTTTCTGCTTCTGTAATGATTATAACCTTGGAAATGCATCGGACAGTTCTTGGTCCTGTGGAGTCTGCGAACAGAGTAGTTAAGAGTATGAAAGTTAGAGGTGGGCTGAGCCCAGGTGGCATAGTGGTTGAGTGCAGAACTGCAGCCCACAGGCTTGGCAGTTCAAATCCAGCAGTAGCTCTCCAGGAGCAAGGCTGGGTAGCACCCACTACCATCAGAGAGCAGTGATGCCTGCCGCCCTCCCCCCACAAAAAAAAATGGGAAAAAAAAAAGAGGTCAGGCTGAACCCTGGTGGCGTAGTGGTTGAGTGCGAGACTGCGGCCCACGGGCTTGGCGGTTCAAATCCAGCAGCAGCTCTCCAGGAGCAAGGCTGGGTAGCTCCCATGACCACCAGAGGGCAGTGATGCCCCCCCCACCCCCCGCCAGCAAAAAAAGAAAGAGGCAGGCTGTCTAGATTTAGGAGCTCTGCTGATAGTGCCTGGTAAGTGTTGGACTGCTAACTACAGGGTTAGCAGTTCAAACCCACCAGCTGCTCTGAAGGTGTTCAAAGGGAGGCTATCCTGTTCTCATAAAGCTGTACAAACTAAGATGTCCTATATACAGCTGCTATTAATCAGAATCCACTCAATGGCACGGTGTTTGGGTTTTTGAATCTGAATTTAAATCCGAGTTCACTTCCTTATTTTGTGATTTGCCAAAATTATGTAATTTCCCTAAACTTTAGTTTGAAAACCGCATAGTGTCAGTGTCTTCTGAATTGAGTTGTTAGAAGGATGAAAGGAGGTCATGTGTGTAAAGTCTCTTGGCATGAGTGTGGCCGCGCTTAGAAAGAGGAGGAGCAATAAAAGCACGTAATCCCTTCTTTGGTTCCAAGGGATTTTCTCTCTGGCTTCTTGAGGAATTTTTGTCATCTCTCTAATTCATTATAGATCTTGAGAAGAATTTAATTTTCTTATGAAAATGCCATTCCTCGTTGGGTTAAGGAGACCAAAGAAAAGGAATGATAGCAGGCGGTAATGAGGGGAGGAAATGGACTGGGTAGCATTGCACTTGGGGTCAGCAACCATTTTTTTCTACACTGACTCTCATTTGTTACTCTTCTGGAAGTCAAAGTGCGCAACCAACACAGCTAAAATCTGTCTGACTGACAAAATAGACGTACACAGCGTACATAATACACAGAAGATGCAGTTGAATATCTGGTGCTGTCAGTGGAAATGAGAACCCCGTAAGGAGTGCCGTCCTCTGACGGGTGCCATCCTTCTCTCTCGGTAACCCTCTGGAGGATGCAAGTCCTGGCGAGGGGCTGAGGCTAGGAGTAAGGGGTCTTGTCTTTCCCACGGTGGTTTTGGCACTCTTCCAGCCTCTCCACACACAAGGCACATCTCATCTGTAAGCTTATCTCTTGCTTTTATGCCTTTGAAAATGTTTGTGGTCATTCTGAATCAGTTACTTTATAGTGTACTGTAATTCTAATGAGTCTGTCTAAGGCCAAAGGCGAGCAAGTGTTACAAACGTAATACATATTTCATGTATCGGGTCTAATTATTCATTTCTTACATAGATACTCATCAGTATATTAGTATGGTAATTTTTTCCACTTAAGAATGGCCATATTTTACATGGCCATAATAAGTAAGGTCTTTTGGTTATAATGCCAAATATTATTTGGAATTTTTAAAAAATGGTCAACTTGTTTTACATACTTTTGAAGTGTGATTTACATAATCTATTCTGAATTCAGGTGCTTTTTCTATTTGAGGCCCATATTAAATATTCTTTCTTGTTTGTTTGAAGCCCTTACTGCTGCAAGAAAATGGAAAATGTGACTAACTGATAGGCCAATTGCATCGATTTTTAAATTGTGAAATTTGTTCTTTACTGATTGGTATCGATACTTTATAATGACATTTAATTTTCTATTTTCATAATAAAATTTCAAGGAAATTGACTGAGAGACCTGGCAGTGAACTTGGGCACAGAAGAAATTTTTTAAAGTATTATTCCTTAAAAAAGAAAAAAGTGTTATCCTTATATTAGCATTTTCTGCTGAACTGGAGAAAGACATGCTTTGTGTGTGTGTATGATATGTGGGGTTTTGTGTCATTGTGAACTGTTTAGGCAAGGTTTTTCGCTGTAATGGTTGAGTGTAGATAGTGAAGATTTAAGCTCTTTCTTATATTAAGTTCTACCTCATTAACTTCACTGTTGGCACATTTACACTTCTATGAGTTAACTAAAATCATCTAAATGTGATTTGTTGTCCTCTCTTTTCCTGTCTCTCTTGTCATGTAGATGACTATGTATTTAGTCTTGTGTTTTCATTTAGATTTCACTGTTAATTCTATTAAGAGCAAAATGATGATGAAGAGAAGCTCTTGTATAATGAACACTTTATACAACTGAAGCCTCAAAAATAAACAAATGTGCTTGCCAAGATCACATGATCACACCAGTGGTGTTTTATCATTTTTATCATCAGTGATCTTCAGAGGAACAGTCACTTCATCGCTCTAGGACCTGTTCTATTAAAGAGTACAGATTTGTCATTACATGAGCAGTAGTACTTAAGGTAGTACTTATGGTTCGGGGGGAAAAGCATACCTTTACCCTCAAAAATGTTTTCTAAGCATTTCCCAACAAAGTAGGAATTGTGCAGGGCATTTCCAGGCAAAGTCACCTTTGCAAACATTTTCACCTACTTGTAAATAGTACCCCTTTAGGCAATAAGGTTTTTCCCCATGATTGGCTGCTGGATGTGAGCACTCCTTCCCACCCTCTCACCCCCGCACAAGTTCGGTGACTGTTCACGTCTGGAGTGCAGCCTCTGCACTGAGGACGGAAGCTTTTGTGTTGTCCAATGTTCTTCAGGTGTTAGTAATAGTTACTAATGAAGATTGTTAAGGACTTTTTGAAGATCCATCTGTCTGTGACCAGTTTAGACGGAGCAGTGAGTCTGTTTTATTTGTAAGTTCATTTCTAACCCTTTTGTTTTCCAGCTCATCAGCGACTGGAACCCGCCACACTGTCCGGGATTGTGGCATTTATCCTTAGCCTTTTATGTGGGGCTCTGAATTTAATTAGAGGATTCCACGCCATAGAAAGTCTCCTCCAGGTACTATGGCATTTTCTTTCTTCCTTTTTTTTTTTTTTCCATTTCAGATGACATTGCCACACCGTTGATTGAAGGGGATTGGGTCTTAGTATTCAGTTCTTTGTTCTTG